>CAKNWU010256277.1:0-10356 GCA_932072015.1 Andricus quercustozae | reverse complement strand
TCTATAAATAAATACTAGCAACTACAATAATAATTTTTCAATGAATATATTTTTTATGTTGTGAACAATTAATTATTTATTGTCTAGTACATTTTTCTGAGCCTGATCTATTATTTTGAGTGATACTTTATTTTTGTTATATTATTATTGATTATGATATCGTTTATTGTTATTGCTGTTGAAAATGCTAATGATTTCTGTGATTAAGGTTCAGATATAAGGTAAAAAATGAATTTCCGCTATTTTTATATTGATAAAAATAATCGAATGAGACTATATCATTGGAATATTCAACTTTGCAATATCTTCAACTACAACAAATTTTTGTAATTGTTTTTTTTTCTCCGCGGAAAGTTCTTTCGGTGTCACTTGAATCAAAGGAATCTTGTCAAAATCTGCAATGGTTTTTCCTGTTAAAGTAACAAAAAATGCACACGATTTTTTTACGCTGGTAGAAAAATATTTTTCAAAACAATTACGGCAGTGAAAAGAACAGGCACCCTCTAAATTTTTTCCAGTGAAAGATTCACTCAATATCAGTGAAAATTCTTCAGTGAAAATGTCACTCGAAATGAGCGAAAATCTACTCATTTCAGAGTAATATTTCACTCTTAAACATCAGAGGATTCCACTTTTTTGCAGCGTTGGAAAAACGCACAAAATACTGCAGATGTAAGAAGCTACTATTTTAGTGAAATCACTCGATTTAAAAAAATTGCTGTACATTGAAAAGTTACTAAATTATTGTAAATTCCCAAAAATATAGGAATTTTGAAAACATTATATTTCAAAGATACGAAATGACCGTGAGACTTTACTCAACAAACGCCCGTTTGAAATCTTTACAAATTCTATCACTGAAAAAAATTAGAAACAAAAAGACAAACAATGCTTACTTACTTCGCTCTCTTTATCGATCAACACGTACAAAATATGATGCAAATTCGATAATATCGACCGCGATTAGTTCCTCCAAAGCCTTTGACACAACCTAGTCACGCTAAATGGCACCACATACCTATAATGTGGCAATAAACCTAGACAAACCGAATGAAAAAATCGTTTTTCCATAAGGCGCAATGAGGGGTTAGGCCTTTTTGTTCGCTCGGCACCCCTTGGGTTAGAACCTTGACTGCCTTTGATGAATTTTTAAAAAATGATAAAAAAAATTTTAATTTTTTAGTTTACACCCTCGAAACGGCATTTGTTCGAGGAGCCCAAAAATGTTTGAAAGTCAATTTCGAAAAATTTGTGGGTTAGGCACTTTTGTTCCCCGACCCTTCAATTATTACTTGTGTGGTATACCTGGATTCATAAACGAATAACGTGAAAGGGATCTTCAAAGATAATTGAAAAGGAAATAAATCTTTAAAGATCAACTGGGATTCGATTTTTTCAATCATTTTTTTGATTTATTCGTATTAATATAAAGAGGCTAATGCAGTCTATTAAAATTGAATTAGGTAATATTTACAAAATTTGGATTTTTCTCTGCTGTGTCCAATCTCAAACAATAGTAATAGGCGAGCGGCAACGACCCCCCCAAATGGCATGGTAGTGACCAAATTCTTTCTAGTCGCCAATTATAGTTTACCTTTATGTTTTCGAGGGTGCTGAAAACGAATATGAAATTATTTTTTTTCTAAAGTTGGGGGAACATTGTCAAAATCGACTTTTTAGTGAAAAATGTGTCGAAAATTATTTCATGATTTTTCGTGTTTGACTTGCTATAGCTCTGCGAATAATTAATATTTTCCAATGAAAATTTAATGGTATATTCTTCAATCAATTTAAAAACCAACAATAGCTATCAGAAATTTCCGAAAAATTTGTCAACCGAGTGGGAAATTTCGGAAAATTTTTTATTCGGTATTCTGACTTTGTATATACTATTGAAAAAGTTGAGTGACAACGTTTTTAATTTTTAATTTATAAATATATAAACTCAAATTTTAGAAGTTCAAGAAGTTTTCTAGAAAGTTTCAGCTCTTAATCTTATATAGAAAAAATTACGTACCGATTTTAAGATCAGCGTTCCTGCCGTTCGGTGTTCCTTACCTCGCTACGGACTTCGCTCATGATTACTGCGACAAGTAAGTCTGGTTTTTTTAATTTGGTTTCAAAGGTAATAAATGAAATAACAGGTAAATACATTTATTATTTAATATTCATTTTCATTGTTTATTTCATCAATTTTGTTAGTACAGTTGTTAGTACAATTACAACGAAATAATTTATGCTTACGTATTTTTAATATTGTATAAGTAGCCGATAAATGCAGAATACATTTGTGTAATACAGTCGAAAACAATAGTGCAAGCACGATTCGTTCGACGGCAAACTATACTTGTTGAGGCACGCACAACGCTAAACCCGTTCGAAGCATGCACAACACGCGGGCGGCTCGGTTTTTAAAATCGGCACATAATTTTTTCTATATAAGATTAAGAGCTGAAACTTTCTAGAAAGCTTCTAAACTTTGAGTTTATATATTTATAAATTAAAAATTAAAAACTTTGTCACTCAACTTTGTCAATAGTATATAAAAAGTCAGAATATCAAATAAAAAATGTTCTGAATTTCCCACTCGGTTGAAAACTTTTTCGGAAATTTCTGATAGCTATCGTTGTTTTCTAAATTGGTTGGAGAATACGCCATTAAATTTTTATTTGAAAATATTAATTATTCGCAGAGCTACAGCAAGTCAAACACGAAAAATCGTAAAATAATTTTGGGCACATTTTTCACTAAAAAGTCGATTTTGACAATGTTCCCCCAACTTTAGAAAAAAAATAATTTCATATTCGTATTCAGCATCCTCGATAACATAAAGGTAAACTATAATTAGCGAATAGAAAGAATCTGGTCACTTTTTCGTTTTCTAAGCGACTTTTTGAGGGTTTGCCGCTCGCCTATAAGGTCGGGCGAGGCCAAAAATTTTTTTCACTCTTTTTTTCCCATGTACCCTTTTTTCCTAAAAACATTCCTGCGAAAAAACATTTCTGTCGAAATTTTTTTTCCACAACAAGCTCCACCCTTTTAGGCGTGCTTAGCATATTTCTGTCTCTCTCGCACACTCAACTCAGAATTCCCACGGGTGTCCCCAGCCCTCTTAAGCAGTAAAAAAATGTATGATGTTTGTTAATGAGTTTCAAATTTAAGCTGGGAATGAGTCTATTCATACTTTTGAACTGGGAGAGCAAAATTATTGAAGGATAATTTTGAGAAATGCGATTGTTTGAGAAATAAACCAAATTTATTATGTTTGTTAATAAGTTTACAAATGTGGCCAAATTTTAGCTTCCGGAATTTCTTCAAGTTGAGTAAAATATTGTACCAATAAATTAAAGCTACTGCAGTGGATTTGAATAAAATATACTGCAAAAATTGTCCATAAAATTTCACATAAACTTGAACATTTATTCTTTAGTCTTTAACTTTTTTTGTCAAATAACATATCGTTGGAATCGTTATTATTCGCAGATTTATAATATTACAATTACAAATTATCAAATGCTACATTTAAAAAATGCTATTTTCTGCATTTTAGAACTCATTAGGTACAAAGTACTCGTGCTGACCAGGATCGACGGTAGCTGAGTGAGGGGGAACCGTATAGTGGGGGAACCGTTCGCAGGTACACAAGGAGGAATTGTCACCTGTCCATTTTAAGAATTAAATTTAAGAATTTTTATGGCTGCTGTAGATTTTCATTAAATAATGGATCTCGAAAATGCATACTTTTACGATATATAGAAAAATGAAGTTCTGTCATAGTAGAAATAATGGATTAATAAATATTAATGCAATGCAAACCTGAAAATTAAACAAAATTGGTATACCCATAACTACTTAAGGGTGGCAAGTGTTTACATTCCTGATGAACGGTTATGTTACCAAAAGTCTTAACGTGCATTGGAAGTCTATTAACGAAGGTTGTCCTGCAAAAATAAACGCCCTCAGCATTGACAGCACTATTTTGATTGATAAAGATTTAAATCATAACCATACAAGAGAGTTTAAAAGCGAAAAAAAATTATTTGGTAAAGTTCATTGTTATAAATAAATTAAATGAACAAACAATACACATTATAAATTTTTCGTTTCCATAGTACATTTTTGTGTTTTAATTACTTGCTTTTATCGACAAAATCATACTCGATCATAAAAATTTGTGTTTCGATATTTTGTATTGGCTTTATTAACAAATTATATAAATAAATGCCTAGTGTGGACATTTGACGGTAAAAAAATAGTTTTTTCTCTTGATTTTCCTCAAATGATGTCATCAGTGATGCTTAGTGATAGAATTTGTCATTCCATATTTTAAAATAATTTTCTAATCAATTCTATAAACAAACGCCTAGTGGTGACGTTTGAAGGCAGAAAAAATTCGCTTTTTCCCTTAATTTGCCTTGATATACAGTCAACTTTCTTTTATTCTACAGTTAACTTATTCTACACCCCCTATACACGCTTATTCTAATTTGCGCAGCATCAGTGGCTGACCAATAAAAAAAAAGAGGCCCGAAGAGCGGGAAGCCTTGAATTGAGTATTTTGAAATGCTTCATGGGAATGCAGACAACTTTTTCGAGAAAATAATCTAAACGAAAAAGTCATAGAAGTACAAACAGTAAGAAACAGAATTGCACAAATGCACTCTACACTTGAAAAGATTACTATGCAGACCTTTAAAACATACCTTCACGTTTCGGTGATATTCTCCAAAAAGTCGTATGCAGTTGCTGTACCATGTTCTAACCTTCCTGACTGGTGGCATTTCCACCTATCGATGTCATGCCACAAAACTCACTATTCCGTGAAATATTTGCATCGTTTTTTAATTCTATAATATTGATCTTTAGTTGGAAAATTGGCGTACGCCAACAAAAGCACTTGAAAAACACTCATGCATGCATGCAGAATAACGGACCGCGACTATTTCAACTGCGCAATAAGCCGAGACCGCCTGAACCGTTTTCACTTGGAATGCATCATATTGCGTAATATACGCGACTGCCTACTCGCGCACTCGGCCCTTCCGAGGCGAGAGTCGCAACCGTCTCTCGCCCTACGCGCTGAGATACTGCGTGGGCCAGCAGTTCTAGGAATGTTGAGTGTATTTATTTGTATTATTATTGATTTCAAATCTCCCGCGCTGTTCAGTTGAAAAATTTGCATACAGGCGACCCATCGACATAAGAACAGCGCAGTCAATGAGCGTCGTTGATAAAAATAAACTGCCGAATCGCGGTAGAGGTGGGGGCCCCTCCAGTCTTAGAATAACCGAACGCATACGTTTCAAGGCCAGTAGAATGAAAGAAAGTTGACTGTATATGGTCAGTATTGTTTCGCAATATTAATTTGATAATAAATGAATTTTATGAACATATGCTCGTTAAGAAAATAAAATTATTTATAGAACTTGTTCATGACTAAACCTTTCCTCAACGATGAGATTATTAGAGTACTGTATATTTAAATAAGTCCGCACTCCGTCCGGAAAGTTGACAGCTTAATGTGATTAATCGTGAGCATGTCTGCTAACATTTTCTCCGTCGGGCAATAGATGTATCTGATCAGGACCTTTTCCTTCATGTCCTTTACATAGTGGTATTTCGTCGCGATGTGCTTCGTTCTGTTACTGAATTTTTTATTATCAGCAAGTTTCAGACAACTTTGATTGTCTTCTTTTATCTGTACTGGAATTTCTTGTTTTCTTCCAAAATCTTCAAGTAACCGCTGCAACCAGATTCCTTCTTGAGTTGCTTCTGCTAGAGCAATGTATTCTGCTTCCGTAGATGATAAGGCAACGCAGTCTTGTTTTTTACAGGCCCAACTCACGGTGGCTCCATTGATTTTGAACATGTATCCGCTGTTCGACTTTCTGTCCTTATTATTTTGCGCCCAGTCTGCGTCAGCATAACCATCTAGAAGAACGCTTTCATTTGTATTTCCGAGTTTCAGTCTCAGATCCTTGGTCCCCTTTAAATACCTAGCAACTCTTTTTGCTTCATTCCAATGAACGTTTGTTGCTGCCGCATTATGTTGGCTTAATATTGAGACGCTGGCCGCAATGTCTGGTCTGGTGTTCACTGAAACGTACAAAAGCATCCCGATTAACCTGCGATATTCCTGGTTGTCGTCCATGGGCTCGTCATCCTCGATCTTTAAGCACCCTGTATCCAGTGGTGTTTTCGATGATTTTGCGTCTTCTAGTCCGAAAGATTTCAAGATCTTCTCAATATATCTCATTTGGCCGATACTAAACATCCCTCCTTGGTCACGCTCAATCTCGATTCCAAGGTAGTGATGAATTTTCCCTAAACTCGTGAGTTCGAACAATTATCCTAAGCTTTCACCCATCTCGATAACCTCCTCTTCCTTCTTGCTGGCTATTACAATGTCATCGACGTATAAAATCAAATACATCTTCCCATTCTTCGTATCCTTGACGTACAGGCAGGGATCTACCGTTCCTTGAATAAAACCGTGCCTTTGTAGAATTTTGTCGACTTTCTCGTTCCAGACTTTCGCTGCTTGTTTCAGCCCATACAAACTTTTATTTAATTTGCACACCATGTGCTCCTTTCCTAGAATCTTGAATCCTTTTGGCTGTTTCATGTATATTGTCTCCTTTAAATTTCCGTTCAAAAAGGCAGTTTTCGCATCGAAGTGATGAACGTTCATTCCTTCCTTCCCGGCGAGAGCGAGAAAAGTTCGGAAAGTGCTCGCCCTTACTACAGGTGCAAATACTTCGTCGTAATCGACCCCGTATTTCTGTGAAAAACCCTGTGCAACCAGTCTTGCCTTGTATTTGGATATTTTTCCTTCGGCATCTCTTTTCAGTTTAAATACCCACTTGCATCCAATTACCTTTCTATCTTTTGGTGGCTCGACCAGTGTCCACGTTCCATTTTTCATTAACGAGTCAATTTCTTCCTCCGCTGCTTTTTTCCACTCTTCTTCATTGACACTACACATTGCTTCCTTAAAGTCTCTTGGTTCATCGTCCGTCAGCGTGGCGATATATCCTGCTGTGTACCAATTAGGTGGCACTCCTTTATTCTCTCTCCCAGATTGTCGTCGATTGTCTTGCTTATCCTGTTCGAAATTTTCATCCTGAATGCTCATTGATCCCTCCTCTGAATTCGATGTTGATTCAGTTTCCTCGATATCAGCATTTTGATCAGTTGAATCCTCATCTTCTTCATCTGCTGTTTCTGCAATTTGTACTGGTTCTTTGAGTATCCTGTCCGCAATACCTTCTTCCTGGGATTTAGATTTTATTTCAACTGTTGATTTTTCGCGAGTTTTTTCTTCAGAAATTTTGATTTTCACAATTTTATCCTTTGCAAATATGACATCCCTGCTGATTTGAATTTTATTTGTTTCCGTATCCAGTCGCCGGTATCCTTTAGATTCTTCGGAATATCCCACGAAGATCAGTTTCTCAGCTTTGGCATCCAACTTTCTCCTTTTTTCTTTTGGCACGTGCGCGTAAGCCGTGGCCCCAAAAATCTGTAAATTATTTACACATGGTTTAATCCCATACCATAACTCATGAGGAGTTTTTTCTTTATTTTTAGTTGGCAGTCTGTTTTGAAGATAATTTGTGGTATTTACGGCTTCCCCCCAAAATTTTTTATCGATATCAGCATCAAAAATCATACATCGAGCCATTTCAATTAATGATCGATTTTTTCTTACAGCAACCCCGTTCTGCTCAGGCGTGTATGCTACTGTAAACTGTGATTTGATTCCTTCGGGCTTTAAATATTGGCTTAAATTATTATTAATGTATTCCTTTCCTCGATCAGAGCGTATTATTTTTGGTTTTTTATTAAACTGAGTTTTGACCAAAGCGATGTATTCTTTGATTAAAGAAGTAGCTTCATTTGTATGCTTCATGAAATAAACTTGAGTGAAACGACTGTAATCGTCGATAATCGTTAAAATATACCTTTTATTCCCTGGTGTGGCGGTTTGCATAGGGCCACAAACGTCCGTATGCACCAATTCCAGAATTGCATCTGTATTTGATTTTGATTGTTTCCGAGCAATTTTTCTTATAATACAGCATTCACATGACTGCCTGATACCGCAATCCTTTATGCTGATACCTGTGGCGAGGTCTTTTGTTTCCAGTTCCTTAACTGCGTCGGGGTCTCTGTGGCCGAAACGTCTATGCCACGTGTGCTGGCAATTCTCACTGTGATGATCCTCTTTTGCTGCACTGTAAGCCGCTTGTAAAGTATCCAGTTTATAGAGGTTTCCGTGGGTGTGTCCGAGAGCCAGTGTCTTGCCGTCCTTCTTAATTCTGCATTCTGTATTGGTAAATGATACTTCAAAGCCCTTCTGAGTAATTTTCTTCACCGAAAGCAAATTTTCATCCAACAGTGGCACATAAAAGACATCCTTGACGGTGATGCTGACTGGATTATCGTAGCCGTCTAGACAGATTATGACACCTGAGCCCACGCCGTGTACCTCTAGTGTTGTCCCTTTCTTGGCCACCTGAACTGTTGTCTTTATTGGGGTAAGATCAGAGAAGAATCTTCGGTCATTTGTCATATGGCTTGACGCCCCTGAGTCTATAAACCAATCTCCTTGACTATTGTCAATTTCGTTTTCTTTTGCTAGAAAGCAGATGTTTACTGAATCTTGAAAGTCTCCAGCTTTACGAGCTTGTTCCTTATCCTTATTTGCCTTCCATCTTATGTATTTACTACAGACCCTTTTAAAATGGCCAGCTTCCTTGCAGAAAAAACAATTTACCTGGTGATTCTCAAAACCTTTCCTTAGAGTTGCCTTCATCACCGTTTCGCTTGAATAATTTGCTGCTCCTGACTCCTTTCGTCTCCTATATTCGTCCAGCAGCTTCCCTTTGATGAAAGAAATCGTGAGATCTTTCTCATCTCGTGACTCCAGAGCTGTGATAAGAGTGCTGTACGAATCTGGCAGACTTATAAATATTAGAGAAACAATCATGTCTTCATCCATACTCCTACCGATAGCGGCCAGTTTGTCGACGAGATCCAGAATTGTATTTAAGTGCTTTTCCATATCACCGTTTTCCTCTAATCTGAGATTACAAATACGTTTTAATAAAAATACCTTGCTAGTTGCAGTTGATTTTTCATGATATTCCTTTAACGTTTTCCAAGCTTCTTGTGCCGTATTCGCGCTCCTTACATGGATGAGCTGATCATTCTCCACTAATAAACCAATTCTAGCACGGGCTTTGGCATCCTTCTTTTTCTAATCCGTCTGCGGTATGCTGGTGGGTCTTTCCTCAGTAACAACATCCCAAATATCTTCTGAAACCAGTAACAACTCCAGTTTATATTTCCATATCTGGTAATTGTCATTGTTGAGTTTCTCGATTTTGTATTCGGTTGACGTCGATCCACTCATCTTTAACTCACTTTGTCCTTACGGAATTGTTTGTCTTTACCGCACTTACTTCTTAATGCTTTTCTCGGCACTATATCCTTATGCACTTATCCTTATCCGCACTCACTTATTTATCCTTATGTGCACAACATATCCTTATCCACTCTCTGTATCCTTATGCACTCACTGTATCCTTATGTGCTCACTGTATCCTTATGTGCTCACTGTATCCTCATGTGTTCACTGTATCATTATGTCTTCACTGTATCCTTATGTGTTCACTGTATCCTTATGTGTTCACTGTATTCTTGTGTTTTCACTTTATCCTTATGTGTTCACTGTTTTTTGTGCACTGATTGTTTCTTATACACTCACTGTATTATGACCTTTTTTCACAAGTATTTCTTCTTCACTTTTCTTAATAAGAATTTGTCTATCCACTTAAGTCTTTATAAACTGTGTCTACTATTAACAAAACTAAAAGACTGGGCGCGTAACCTGTTGGCAGTGTGAATTAATTAGTAGAGAACAATAAATAAATGAACACACATGTATATGAATTTGATACATATATTTTAGATAGACAAATTCTGATGTTACATTGAAAGAATTAAATAAATGAAACCGAACCGAAATAAGACTTTATGCTTCAAAGGACAAGCAGAGACTAAAGTCTGAAACATGAGGACCGAAGGGCTAATACCCTCAGTCATTACATAGCTACCTGAGTACAAGAATTAGTCTCTCTGTAGAATCCAAAGTATGAATCATCGTTGCTTCCAACAATTATTACTTTAAACAATTATTTATTCCAAAAAAATGTAAAAAATAATCTTATTTTCTGATCGAAATGTAATAGCTTGTCATTGTTTGGAGAAGTATTTTTTAAAAATATTATGTAATTATTTAAACAATTACTTATTGTTTATTCTCAACATTTCTAAAAATTGACCCAGAGA
>CAKNWU010255971.1:0-11965 GCA_932072015.1 Andricus quercustozae | reverse complement strand
TTGATGGACATTCCTCCTCAGATTTTATGAGGTTGTCGAAAAATTCCCTGAAGCGGATGATATTCTCAGTATTTTCTTTCAAGTCTAGTATTTTCGGTATCTTGTATACCTCTCTCCAAAAAGGCTCTACGTCGTTGGGCTTGAGTGGATTTTTGACAGAAACAGGGTGATCATTGAACAGGCGAGATGGGTCAGCGAGAAACTGTTGATTCTCCCTGATCCATCTCTCCCTCTTCTGTATTCTCCTCCTTGCGTCAGATAACAGCCGTATTTTGTCAGCAAGATGCTGCTTGATTGTCAGCAGCTTTGACTTGTTTAGTGTGTGATTCAAGATCCTCAGTTCTTGGGCGAACTTTCGAACCCTTTCCGTGAACGGTCTACAGGATGTTATGTAGTCAATCAGACATTGAACACGGGACGCATTCTGTCTCTCCCATGCAATCTTCTTGTTCAGTTGATGTAAGCGTCTTTTGGTCTTTTGATCCATGGTAGGTTTGAGCCTTCGATTTGAATCAGCCAAAGCTCTCGCAGCACCATAAACTGAGCAATTGATGGTCCAGAGGTCGGATTCTTGCGAGATTTCTCCACGAAGGGAGGCATCCATTTCAGCCAGATCTTGGGGCTTAAGAGGAACTTGCATGTTAATGTTCCTTCTTGTCCTGAAATCGTGATCATCTCTCAGAAGGTGCCTGTTTTCCGCGGTTGTTCTTAATGTCGCTTCCTCATCTTCGGCTGCAGCTTGGTCAAGCAGCGATTGGGGAAGCCCTCGGCGTACATATCCATTTTTCCAGAGGTAGGCACGTTGATTTCGCAACGATTGAATCGAAACGTTCTGAAGTTTTGGGTGTTTTTGGCACCACAGAGTATGCATACGCGCCATAAAGCCTCGATGAGTGGGGATAATGCTGGCATCGTAGCAGTCTAGCAAGTCATCCTTGAGTTGATTCGTCCACTCAATGTGGGCGTTTCGCCGGTTCGTCGTCGTGTTTCCATCTAAATTATTTTCAGCACCCCGAACTCTAGTATTATCGGCATTGTTCGCCGACTCATTGTCGGGTGCTCTGCGCGTTCGATCGTTTGAAACCGCATTTACAACTTTTGGGTGTTTTGGTGGTGTCATTGTTGTTCCCACGAGCAGCTAGGGAAAGGGTTCGTCCATCCTTGTAGAGCCCCGCGTGCAAGGATAAGGCTGCATACTCTGAGAGGTCGCTCGGTATCCTAGAGTCATCGTTTAAGACATTGTCTTAGACAATAAATTTGTACAGTTTGACAAAAAAAGGCCTTGTATTTTTTTTTTTTTTTATATAACATTTTCTTGAGCTCCCGCAAGACGTTTGAAGTTATAGGTAAGCTAAATATTTTTTTATCTTTAAAAGAAAAAAGACGTGGTAATTTTTTTGTTTTAATAAAAAATACTATATGGTGAGACTTTGAAAATTTATTAAATTGGCTCAGATACGACACTTAAGTAATCTAAGTTTCATAAATTCATTGGGTCTTACCCCCCGAGATTTTTCTTCAAATGAAAAAAAATTTCCCGCATTCTTTATTTTACGAAAGAAAGTATCTTAGATCCCGCTTAAGGTGATTGAAGTTGAAATATGCCATTTTTTCATTTTCTCTCTAGAACTATGGCATCTGGTAAAAAAATAAATATGATAATGATATTTCTTTTTTTTGCAAGGAACATTTTTTAATAACATATTTTTTTGTCTCAAACCCTTCTTTCGAATAATACATCATACTTAAATGTCAGGAAAATGACATTTTTCACTTTTTTAGCTGAACTGTGGGTTCAAGTGAAAAAATAAATGCGACAAGAGCATTTTACTCTCTTCTAAACAACATTTTTTGTTTATGACACTTTTGCGTAAAACCCTTTTTTTGGCCAGTAGACCAGTCAATAAAATGACGTTTCCCACTTTTCTAGCTGAACTGGGTGTTCTAGAGAACAAATTTATGAAAAGAAAACATTTTAATTTTTCCTCATCAACATTTTTTGCTAATAACACTTTCGTCTACAACCCTTTTTTTTGGCGAATAGACCACTTAAATGTCAATAAAATTCAATTTTCCACTTTTCTAGCTGAACTGAGTGCTCTTAGAAAAGCAATAATCGTGAAAAAACATCTTACTTTTTTATAAAAGAAATTTTTTGTTTCTAACACTTTTGCCTAAAACCCTTCTTTCGAACAGTACATCAATTATTTAGCTGAACTGAGGGTTCAAGTGGAAAACAAGCGCGAGAGAACATTTTACTTTTTCATAAACAACATTTTTTCTTTAAAATACTTACGCCTAAAACCGTCTTTTCAGCCAATAGACCACTTACAACTTACATGTAAAGTAAAATATTTTTAAAAAGAATATAATATAACTTTAAAGAAAGATGTGCATAAAATAAACAAATTTTATCTCAGACATTACATCGAAAGAAGGGTTTTTGCCGAAAGTGTTATGAACAAAAAATGTCGTTTATGAAAAAGTAAAATGTATTTTTTCACATTCATTTTTTCTCTAGAACACGAAGTTCAGCTAGAAAAGGGGGAAATACCATTTTCTTAAAATTCAAGTGGTCTATTTCAAAAAAAGGGGTTTTAGGCGAAAGTTTCATAAACGAAAAATGTTGTTCATGAAAAATTAAAATTTTGTTTCACATTCATTTTTTCTCTAGAACACACCGTTCAGGTAAAAAAGTGGGAAATTTTATTTTATTGACATTTAAGTGATGTACTGTTCGAAAGAAGGGTTTTAGGCGAAAGTGTTATGAACAAAAAATGTCGTTTATAAAATAGTAAAATGTTTTCTTCACGTTCATTTTTTCTCTGGAACACGCAGTTCAGCTAGAAAAGTTGGAAACGTCATTTTATTGACATTTAAGTGGTCTACTGGCAAGAAAAACGGTTTTAGGCAAAAGTGATAGATACAAAAAATATTTTTTAGAAGAAAGTAAAATGTTTTTGTCGCATTTATTTTTTCACTTGAGCCCCCTGTTCAGATGAAAAAGTGAAAAATGTCATTTTGCTGACATTTAAGTTTAAGTTATCAAACAATTTTCCTTGCAAAAAATTAAAATATTTTTGTTATATTTATTTTTTTACCAGAGCCCATAGTTCAAGAGAAAATGAAAAAAATATATTTTTATAACACATGCATGATTTCAGCCCTTTTCGGCACCTATGAAGCGGGGCTAAAGCTCTAATTTTTACACCCTAGGGACTGAAAAGTGACGTCAGAGGTGAACAATCAAAATTATATGTCTATGAGCTCGCATTTTACTATCATCAGCCCATTCACCGTAAAAGCTGTGAGGAAATTTTGGTTGCAGATAATAGAATTTTCGGGTTATTTATGGAAAGTTACCATATATAACTGAACAAATTACCTAAAATTACCGAAAATTTTCATAAATTTCCGGAAATTTATGGACATTTTTAAAAATGAATCTGGGGTAATTTAGGGTAGGTTACCATATTTACTTGTAAAATTACCATAAATGACCGAAAATTTCCATAAATTTCCGGAAATTTATGGAAATTTTTAAAAAGGAATTTTGGGTAATTTACCATATTTACCGGTAAAATTACCATGAATGACGAAAAATTTTCATAAATTTCCGAAAAATTATGGAAATTAAAAAAAAAATGAATATTGGGTAAATGATCGTAATTTACCACATTTACCGGTCAAATTACCTTAAATGACCGAAAATTTGCATAAATATCCAGAAATTTATGAAAATTAAAAAAATGAATATTGGGTAATGTATGGTATGTCACCATATTGACCTGTGAAATTAACATAAATGACCGAAAATTTGTAGACATTTTTGAATTGAATTGTGGGAAATTGATGGCAAGTTACCATAAATCACCTCATAACATACCATACATTACCAAAAATTCTCGGCAATTTTTGTATTGAATTTTTGATAATTCGGAATAAGTTAACATAAATTTCATGCTTCTTTATTCAAAATCTAATATGGACTAAAATCATGACTGGAATTCGAGAAATGTCTGAAATCATCCATTTGTTATAAAAAATATCGTATGCACCAAGGGGGAGAGGCATTTTTCGACTTGAGTTTGTTTTCAGTACTCGTCTCTGAGTCGCGCTACGCGCTCGCCTACGACTCGTACTGAAAACATACACTCGTCAAAAAAGCCACTCTTCTCCCCTAGGTGCATAATGTACTATTTTCATCTTCAATTGCCTTAAGCGGGATCTAAGATACTTTTTTTCGGAAAATAAAGAATGCGGTAAATTTTTTGTTCACTTGAAGAATTATCTCAGGGGGTAAAACCCATTGAAGTTATAAAACTTAGATTACGTAACTGTCGTATCTGAGCCAATTTAATTAATTTTCAAAGTCTCACCCTATGGTATTTTTTCCTAAAACAAAAAAATTACCACGTGTTATTCCTTTTAAGGCTAAAAAAATATTTAGCGAACCTAGAACTTTGAAGGTTTTGCGGGAGTTCAAGAAAATTGTATATATAAAAAAAAAAAAATACGTGGCTTTTTTTCGTCAAACTGTACAAATTTATTGGCTAAGACCTTAAGAAGAAAAATTTTGCATCTTAGATTGGCATAGGGTGTCCCAGTACTCAAGGTACATTTTTATATTTTTGAATTCCTCATAAAAAATGGAGTTGAAAATAATAATAAAGATTTGTTGTATAGTTAATAATTAACGAGTAATTAACAATCAAAGATTAACCAATCGGAAGCATGCCTTATATGGACGACAGTCCATGTGTCACAGATAAAGGTGTGTGCGCAAAAGAGTAATTTTAAATTTGCAGGAGGTTGTGAATATCAATGGTGCAACTTCACACGGCAACTGAGCGACGAGATATTAAATCTTAGAAAATATATTTTCCTTTAGAATACACGTTGAATTATATTAAATTTCTTCGAGTATTTCTAATTTTGTATAATTCAAACGAATTCTTAGAATTCACTTGTGCTCCTTTGAATTCTTTTAAAGTTCTTTGCAATTCTCTAGGAACCTTTACATAGTAACTTTACATAGTAAATAAGCAGGAAGTCCGTGGTCGAAAATCTCCGAAATTTTGACGTTAAATTGTATCTTCAGCTTTTATAATCGAATAGATATTTCAAGGTGTGGTTCCCCACAAACTTTTCGCTTATTCAAATTTCAATGATTTTTTCATCTCTGACTTATTCCTAACGTTCCCTGATGAACAAATTTCCCTGAGTTTTCTTTCATTTGCAGTTTTTTTTCTAACCTGCGGCCACCTTGCTACTATTCACAACTTTTCACAGCGGTGAAAATATTTTAAAGATATTTTCTGTATTTAATGGAGAAAACGGGATATAACCACTCGACAGTCTCAAAATTTAAAAATTTATTTCCTTCGAGTGAAAGAACAAATTATATTTACATGTTCAACGCGACATGACGTGCAAAAGAACGTAAACAAGGATACAAACGAATGAAATGGGAACCCATTGGTAAGAGACCATTCGGGCGTCTCCGGAACTCATCGTTTGGCACGACTGATACTCGAGAGTACCGAATATTCTAAATTTACGTCCTGCACATAATTCTGCGGCGTTCGTCCGTACGGCCTTACTCCCCCGCTATAGAAAAGCACACATCGTCAAAATTTACATATACTTTCGTAGAATTAAAGACCCAAGTCAATTTATCATCTTACGTAGACTTACTATGACCCACGCCGATCGAATAATTTCCATCATCAGACGTAGTAATTTTACAGTTGACTACAAACAGAACAACCCAGATAGCAAAGTGCGCGCACGGTGCGACGCACGTGCATCACACGACGTGCGGATTTTCTCGTACGACGTGCGCGCAGGAGATGACGCAGCTGCGTCCTCATATGCGTGACAGGTGTGTCGCATGTCGTGAGGGCCGCACGTCATGCGTGCCGGTGCGGGTATGGTGCGTGCACACATTTAGTATTTTTAGAGGGTACAGAAAATATTTGCATTGATATTTTTAAATAAAGAGCAGGTAGTTTATCATAAACGTATTTTTTATTATGGTTGGAAGGAATATTTGTAAATTTTAGTTGAGCTTTAGCAATTCAGTTTCCGCATGTTTGTCTCACATTTTCTGAATGTAAACAGCTGAAACAGTCTCCCTTTTCCAACTCGTTTTGAGGTTAAAAGCAGGAACCCGACCTAAACGAAACAAAATACTTTCTTGATTTTCATTCTGTTTCTATACTGCCAAAACGTAACTATATTCACTTGATTTAGGTTATGTTATTCAAAATACCGAAATTGGAACGAAAAGGAAACGAAAGATTCGGTACTTTTTGGATAACGTAACGTATAATTGGTCCTAATTTAGAACCATTCATGCATGTCGCATTTTTGTAAGCAGGGTAAACACAGAATGATGCAAAACGAGACCTGAGAGGAGGTCGCGGGACGAGAAGTCGCCATAGAAGTCGCGAAGACACTCGTGGCGCGTCGTGCATTTCCGTTGGATCGACCAAGGCTGCTGCGCCATATATGTATTATTCAACGACAGCGCGCGGTTTTTAAATTCAGCATTCTTCCTTACACTTGGAAATAGTAAAAATACATGCAAATGTATTAAAAATTAAAGACGCATTTTTTAACTTTATCAAATAATTTTCTGAAAATTGATTTTAAATTTGACTTTAAATTTCAGTCAATATTAAACATGAAATTCAAACTCCAAATGGAAGTCATAAAAATAAAAAAAAAACTTTAAGTTGAAATGATTCCAACAGTTTCATCTTTAAAAAGATTTCCAATTCAAATTGAAATTCTTTGAAATATTATGTAAATACAAAAAAAAAGTTCTGGCTATTTGGAATTTTTAACGGGTTTTTGTTTGTTCTTTTTAACTTTCGGGATGACCATACAAAAATATTTCAAAAAATTCTTCACTCGGTGTAAGCATTTGTAGACACATTTTTTAACTATTTTCTTTTACGCTTTATTCTTTTATAGTTTTTTATGGTTTTGAAATTTGTTGTGTAATTACACAGCTGTAAGAATGCTACTTGATGTAAGAATTTTTTTAAATATTTTTTTAATGTTCAAAAAAAGAACCAAAGATAAAAGAAAAAAAAGTTGAAAAAGTTGAAAAATTACTTTTTTCTTTTTAAAAAGTTACAGAAAAACAACAAAAAAGTGGTTGTTAATTTTACACCGATCGAGTGAAGGAGCATACTATTAAATTGCCATTTTTAAATAAATAAAATTCATCGCACATTAAGAAATTTTACAAATGCATTCAATTAATGTTATTCATAAAAATTTCCTAATTTATTCTTACGATAAAATTGGGAGTCTTTCAATTTTTATGAATAAACCATTTTTACAAATAATTATAGTTCAAATTATAGTTACAATAATTACTATTATTCAAAACTATGCTTCTCACTTATGTATTCATGCTATAAATAATGTCTCTCACGAAGTGCGACGCACATGCGCCGCATATCGTGCCCATTACGAAGTGCGACTCATATGCCTCGCACGTGCGTGCCGCTTGCACAGTGCGGCGCATATGCCTCGCACCCTGCAGGCACAGTGTACCTCACATTCCATAGTACCTAAATTCTTTTTTTCTCTTAATTCTACCGCTATTCTCTGAAAACAACAAATTCAAAACAGTTTAGAGAGTTCAGAAAGTTTTTATGCAATTCAGAGACTTTAGAATAAATCAGGTAATTCAAAGAATTTGGAAGAATTCAGAGAATTCGGAAGAATTCAGACAGTTGAGAAGAAATCAGAAAATTCAGAAGTATTCAGAGAATTGAGTAGATTTCGGAGAATACAAAACACTTGAAGATATTAAAAATAACTTATGGTGTATTGTAAAGGTTTCAAGAGAATTGCAAAAAACTTCACAAGAATTCAAAGGAGCACAAGTGAATCCTGAGAATTCGTTTGAATTCTACAGAATTAGAAATACTCGAAGGAAGTTAAAATAATTCAACGTGTATTCGAAAGGAAAATATATTTTCTAAGATTTAATATATCATCGCTCAGTTGCCGTGTGAAGTTGCACCATTGATATTCACAATATCCTGCAAATCTAAAATTACTCTTTTGCGCACACACCTTCATTAGTGACACAATGACTCTCGTCCACGTAACGCATGCTTTCGATTGGTTAATCTTTAATTATTAATTACTCATTAATTATCAACTTTACAAACAAATTTTTATTATTATTTTCAACTCCATTTTTTATGAGGAATTCAAAAATATAAAAATGTAACTTGAGTACTGCGACACCCTGTATATACGGACCACATATCTCGAATACTGGTGAAAAACTAAAATCATATTTTAGAGCTCAAAAATGTCGAATAATCATTATTTTTTTAGATAAAGAAGGTCAAAGTTGGCCAAGCACGCTGAGTCTTTCAAAGTTAGGCAGTGGTGCTTCAATTTTTAAAAAAATCCTCGACAGCAACCCAATTCACGCTCAACAGTTTTCTCGTTCACCTTTGGAAACAAATTCGCAACGACGAAACGTGAAATTATTTGAAAAATAATAAACCATCAAACTTTCTTTTTATCTGAATGATTGCAGTTGATTAAAATAATTTCGTAATTTAAAACCTACAAAGCTTAATCAAGTGTATGTTTAAAAAAGCTTATTTGTATTTAATCTTAGTAAAAACATGTACAATTGTTGATCAACAAGATCACGAACCTTGTGTGAATCAAGTTTCACGTAAGTCGAACGTGTCAGGCAAGTAAAATCTGTTCTGTAACTAAATCTTAATTAATGCAAAAGTACTAATTTAATAGCAGAAAAATAGCACTGATTCAATTAGTCATTATTATTTGACTAATCGTATATAAATTTCCACTAATTTGATTAGAAAAAAACGTTGATTCGACCAAAAGTTAATTTCAATTACTTGGTGATGCTAACAGTCAGCCATCATTTGAGTAATAATTAGTTATATTTAATTAAATATTCAGAGTGAGCAAGGTAAATTTATTGTTTTTAAATCAGAGCCTTAGAGCTTTTTCTGCAAAAATATATTTTTTCTTTAATTGTTAGACTGAAAATCAATGTATGGCCAACTATCAATTAATTAATTAATAGTAATCAACAACTTAATATGTGATTGAAGGTTCACGTAACTCGAATGTGGCAGGTAAGTAAAATTCTACTTTCTGAGCAAGTCTGAATTAATGAAAAATGACTAATTGAAAAGCGAAAAGATAGTTACTGATTCAATTGGGTATTATTATTTAACTAATCTCAAGTTGAATTGCACTAAAGGATTTATTAAATGAAATTATGTTTTTCAATTTGACTATAAAATTAGTTACATTATTTTCAAAAATATTTCGCTACATTGTTTACTGAGAATTAGTTACATTTGACTAACAATTAGTTCATCGCAATTAATTGGTGATGCTAGAAGTCAGCCAGCACTTGAGAAACGATTAGATGAATTTAGTTATTTAGAGTTAGAGAGGTAAATTTATTGTTTTTAAATCAGCCCCTTCGAGCTTTTTCTGAAAGAAAAATGTACAGTAGATGTCTTGTAAAATATTTTGCATTGTCATTAGTAGCCCGGCAGATAACGTAAACAATTATGTATTTCGTGTTACAAACGGAGGTATTTTTTAAATGCTTTTAAAACTAAAAATATTTCTACAGCTTTTTCTGGGACATTAGCTTATTATTATGAAAAAACCGGCCGACTGTACGGACATTTTCGAATAATTTTACATTTAAATGTTTTTGTTCACAAGTAAAGAAAAAATGAATCCTACTAAAAAATGATCTGAAGAAAACTCGTGGATTTTTTTCAGATGAATAATTTTATTCCCAAACGTTTTTTCGTATCTTACATACTTTTACCGAAAATAGAAGTTTTTATTGGTAATTATATGCAGATGAATCCCATCTTCAAAATTTTTTGCATGATTCACTTTAAAAATACTCACTATCCGCTGAACTATAGTGTTTAACAACTTTTCCAAAAAGCGACAAAACCGATTTTTTGTTGTTACTTTCTGACCGCGTTTTTTAAAAATTTGACGTGATGGATTATTTTTGGTTTAAGATTCGGAATCTACGTGAAAAACTCTATAGTGATGATATCTGATGATATAGAAACCCTGTGTACTTTCAGTTTATCATAGTATTAGTGTTGGACTGTGAGTAAGCGCCCAAGTCCGCCAAGTCCGGGTCCCCGCTCTGCAGAGGCGAGTCGAGTGCTCGAGCGCAAATACTCAAAACTCGATATCTCGAAAACTAAGGCCCATTAGATCGAAAGAAAAAATAGGCCCCTAATGGATTTTTATGTACTTTCATTCTGCAAAGTCCCAGTCGAATCGGCAATTCCCATCTCGTGTCCTCTCATTATAAGTCAAGGACTTCAAGTAAATTATCAAGCAGAATACGTTTGTTCTAGCAGCTACCCGAAATAGTCCAAGAACAAATCTTCGTCAAATTAAGCAAGCCTGCAATATGTCCAAATCATAGGCTCACAGGATTTTAAAAAGAAATAACATCCATCCATATCACTTAACTAGAGTTCACGGTATGCTACCCCCAGATTTTCAGTCACGGTTGGAGTTTTGCCAGTGGATCGTTTTTCAAGACGACCTACACCCTGATTCTGTTCATGAAATATTATGGAGTGATGAGTCTAGTTTTACACGTGAAGGAATATTTAACATCCACAGCAATCACTAATGGGCAGGGGAAAATCCTCACGAACAGGTTGTTCGCAATTTTTGCCATGGTGGCAGAAACTGCTACGTTGCAAAACCTGTTACGATGGGTTTACATCGCAAGAAGTTCTGCTTCAATATTGAAGTATTAACAACCGAAATTCCGGTCCGATTATGAAAAATCACGATATAATCCCGAATATCAATATTCCGTAGGGTCTTGAGAGAAAATTCTCGAATGAAAATTATTTTTAATTTATTTCAATGAAAAAGTCCAAATTGAAAAGTCTTATGCTTGAATTTCAAAATATTGCAAAACATAGCAAAAAGTGAATGATTCATAAAATAAATACGTCTTACCTTTTTTAACCTGAATTAGTAGTTTGCTAATTAAGTAGTAGAAAGTTGTTATCCAATAATGTATTAAAAGTGAAATCGTTACGATTTTATTTCAGTAATGTACTGAACTTCGCACAATTTAGTCACTAAAATTTAAATAATCCAGATCAGGTTAAGTACACTATAATCTTACATAAATAAAAAAAAATGATAACCAAAAAAATTCAAACTAGAACACGTTTCCAGGTGACACCGTACATAATGCCTGATAGGCTTAATGGTCAACTTTATGCTCATTTCTTGGAAGACTAACTATTAGAGTTTTTAGACAATTGCGGCGTGACAAATATTTTGCAACAGATAATGTGGTTTCAACAAGATGGAGCTCCACCCCACTTTGCACTTGATGCACGAAGAGTACTAAATGATAATTATCCACAAAGGTAGAGTAGACGCGGCGCACAGTGGGCTGGATAAGGAATTTACTATTCATAATCACCTACAACCTACTATTTTCAATTTTTTTTAGAAATAAGCAGCGATAGTTGTACCAGAGCGTATATGGATTAGATTTTTTAATTTTTGTTATTTTCTATTTCCTTTCTAAAAACGACATGCATTTCAGCCAACTTCATAGCGTTACCACTTACCTTAACGCTCACTTCATGCGTATCCGTGGTTACTCATGAAGTAAGCGAACTAACCAGAGAGCTGCCAAGTCGAGAGTATTCTCGAGCTTGCGCAGACCGCTTCAATTCTGTCCAAAAGATTTCTTGCAAAAATAATTCTCAATATATGTGCGAGAGAAGACAAAAATATTTCATATAATCTGAAGTTCTCGATTATTTACGAACTTGAACTACCAATTACAGAAAACCTTTAGATTTCTCTCTTCTTAAAAGTGTGTGGACTCCCATGGCCGATAAAAGCAGCGAAT
>CAKNWU010255958.1:0-11064 GCA_932072015.1 Andricus quercustozae | reverse complement strand
TTTCTCTTATTTCCTGTTCAATCATGTTCATAACGGATTTTCCTTCAGACCCATACTTAGTTCTCAGGTATACAGGATTTGCCTTTATAACCACACTTAGTTCTCGGGTATCCAGGGGGTAGCATCGTGTTTTCGTTGCTGTTTCCACCTGGTCTAAGTTCTCTTACCTTGATAAGGGTGCTGTGTGAGCACCGAAACGTTGGTGAATATTATCCATGCTTTTTTATTGTGATTTCAAAGTAATACAAATAAAAAAGACGAAAGAAATAAAAAAGAGAAGGAAGGGGATTTGGTTGGTTGCCTTCTCATTTTTTTCCCTCTTTTTTATTTTTGTCCAAAGAATAAAAATTTTATTTGGTGTTCAGGAATTGCAATAGGAGCATTTTGTGATGTTTGTCCACATTTTATCGTAAGATTCTTGGTTCATTTTCAGGAATTTATACATAGACGAAAACTTGCTCACATTCACTTTTTTTACGCATCTTAACCTTTTCCGTATCCTCTTTTTGAATAATTTTAAATTTTCACAATTAAAAAGGAATTCTAAAATCAAATAAGAGAACCCTCAAATATTTAGAAATATTTTTTCTTATTTTTAGACAGCCTTTTTCTTTTAAGAGACCCCAATTTGTTAAATCTGTGGAATTATTGATGGCTTCTCCTTCAATCATAAAAATTAAGCAGTGCTTGGCGCGGTTGCGCCTAATTTAAAACATTGTACAACATTGAGCTTTTGAACTTGAAATTGTGAACATTTAATTTTTGAATTATTGACTTTTTAAATTATAATGATTTGAAACTCCTTTGATGTGAAATGCTTTAACTTTAAGACCTATAGTTTGCATACTTCAAAATACAAAATTATTAATCTTGCAATAATTATACTAAAAATTTAAAGTTTCCTAATATTAATATACAATTGTGCAGCTTAAATTAGATAATTTTCTAATAGCAAGCGTCAAAATTTTCTTTAGCTTTTATTTAATGAAAAATTATATTCCAAAACAGTAACTGTTCAAGTTTTAGGCACTTTTAATACTTTTGCCAGGTGAGTGGATTCTCTTAATTTTTTCAATGGACGAAGCAGATACCCTGACACAAAGTGAAATCATCGAGTGTGTTCAAACAACGTATGTTATATACGATTCATAACTCTTGTGCCCAGCAGAAGAGCTTCTCTTATAAATCCCTGTTAACATGTACATTTTCTCACGATATTCTGCTTCAATAACTATCTACATAGACAAACATGAAACTAAATTTCAATGCGGAATCATAGTCTAAGAAACAACCGATTTGTTCTACTCTGCAATGCCGTTTGACTTGATAAAATCGCAACCTAGAAACGCGATCCTAAATTTCATATTGTTCGTCCAATAGAATTATCATTTATATATGTACCCATCCGAATTTAAATGGCTTCTAAACTTAAAACATGTTATGGCCTACTTTTATATTGTCGTCTCTATTTTCTGATCATTTAATATAAAAAGAATTGCTAATCCCCAGAAAGGAGTTTTAATATGAGTAACTTTCAAAACAAGTTTTAAAATTTAAATAACTAAATCTTTCCTATTTCTGATTTGAAACTTGACTACCGTTACCCCATTTTTAATACATGAATTGATTTGCTATCTCCATATAACGGCAACATTTGGAGTAATTTAACATTATCGGAATTCAATTTCTAAGCCGACCTCCGTTTTCACGTCTAATTAAATCCACATCCAATATCTTTGAATTTTTATAAATCCACACCATTGGTTGAAGAATATTTATATTTTATTATTTATGTTTTAATATTTATAATTTTCTAGTAGAAATATAACGACATGCCATGTTCTCTGAACTGTTTGTTAATTTTTTGTATTGGGCTAAAACTCTGGAATTATTTTTTCTCAGTTCTTTAAACACGAAGAATAAGACATCGAATCGCACGGTCTAACGGACTGGTCGTAATATGATCCCCAACCGCGGTAAGATAACTAGGTAACGGGGAGCAAACATTAAATGCAGTCACCTTCCCCCTATATTCTATCCTATCCTGATCGCGATGAGTGCAGAATTCATGAACAGGGTACGTATAACGGAGGAAACTTAATCCAATTTTTTGTTTACTTTTTTATATTATTTTTTCGGATGTTATCGCAAAGATTGTTGATGTATTTAAATAAGAAAAGTAAGTAAGGAATTTCCGGTGGTAAATTCAATTTTTCCCAAGATGATTATCAAGGTTGCATCCAGCATATCACTCAGAACTTTGATTTATCCAACCGATCCACTTATACCTAGAGCGGCTCTCACTGTCACTGGAAACATCATTTCCCCTACAAGAAGTACGTTTTATTAGATCAGTAAACTTATCCATCTTAGTGGATTGCAGAAACTAATGCACCCACCACCACATTTCATTAAGAGCGAGCTTATCGCGCTAATTAGTCAAGTATCATTCCCTTTTACATTCTCATTTTTCATTGCATGGTACAGTTTTAACCGTATCCGCAAGAGGCGGGGCTTTCAATTTCCACATGCCTCTATTCGAATACATAGTTTAGTATACCATCTATAATTATATATTATAAATTATTATTAATAATAATTAAATTAGGAACCTAAAATAAATGCACACTCCGTGAAATAAAATTTAAAATCCTAAATAGATTCTTTCATCCTGTAAGAAAACAACATGGATGTTTATTGAAAATTATGTAAATTAAAACAAATTTCGTTTGTAATAAAATGTTAAGCTGACATATTTTCATCTCGTATGTAAATGAAAATTGATCGTATGGTCGAAAAAATATAATTTTCAGATTTCTACATTATTTAAATGTTTGCTGCATCAGTAGTTTGTAATAAACCCATTACACTGGATTTAAGCAGGAAGCTCTTCACCATAATTATTAAAAAAACAATTTATTTTTCATTTTATAGAGTTTTTATTTATTTTTTTAATTTCAATTAAAAACTCATCTTCAAATTGTTGCACTATAAAATTCTATAACTTATTTTTAGACCGTTCTATATTTAATCGGAATTATCATCGTTCCAAATAAAAATATTTAACTTTTTAACTCAATTCTGAATAAAAAAAGTTTCAATTAAAATTCTTGCAATTCCATGGATCCGATGGGACTCATGCAATGGTTTAAGGCTTCTTGTCTTATCACAGAATTTAAGCAGCGTTTAGCTCGGTTATACTCGGATGTGAGCCGTTGTACTACATGGGGTGTATTTATGCCTTCCCTCTCGAACTAATACGAATATAATCATAATGCTAATTTCGAAAGTACTTGAAAATAATAATGTTTCGATTTAAAATTGTTACTTGTATTATTATTCAAACTTAGAATAATAAACTTCTTCGATCTTCCAATTTTCATTAATGTTTTTTTTAGTTTCGGGCACTTTACGCATCGTTATAAATGAAAAATTTACAATTCGGTACGAGTACTTAAAAATTATCTTTATGTTATTGTCCACTTTTAAACAATTCGACTGAAAGTATGTATGAATTTGACATTGTGTAATTTTGATCAGTTTTATATATGTGAGTTATCAAGTGTTCATGGGTCTATTTATAGTTGTAGAGCATGTTCGGTGTTTACTCATACGTTAATATTTCAACGCTCAAGCCTATCAATTCGAAAACTTTACATTGTAGACTAGTTCATATATTTTTTTTAAATATGTTCGGTTTTTAATACTTTTATATCAAATTATACAATTTTGAGACTTTCATCTATTTAATCATCTATTGTTCAGATATATGGAGTTTCAGCTTTAAATGTTTCAATATTAATGTCTTCGTTCAACATTTTGTTTGAATGATGAAACTTTAATTTCAAAATGGTTAGTTTTGAAATTCCTCGAGATTTTGTAAGCTTTCGATTTAAATAAGTTTATTCCATATAATTAAAAATATCAAACGGTTTAAATATTTCAATGCGAAAGGGTTTCACTTTATCATCGGTTATTAAAATGTTATGCAATCTTTAATAGTTAAATTTGTTTAACTGTGAATTTTAAGTATTCGTCTTTGAGCGTCTCAAATTTGAAATTGATAAGTATCAAGTTTTTAGTTTTTTAATTGTTGACAGCAGTTAGGATTTAGAATTTGAAATGCTTAATTTCAAAATGGTATATTCTAACTGTGTTGAAATTTGGATGAGGTTTATAACTTTTTAATTTTCATCTTCTTATTTAATTCTATATACAAAATTTTTGTTTTAGAATAGAATGCAGAGGCTTAATCACACCTATGGGACTTCAATTTCTGATAGAATGGGTAGGAAAGTAAAGAATTACTTTTTGCTCAGTTATTGGCGTCATAAAGGAGAGAGAATCATAGGACTAGGAGAGGCATTGCCTAGGAATATAAACAGTGGCAAGCGAGCTGTAAAGCAAATAAATACGGACACCGTTCCACCTCGTCTCCTGAATCCTAAGACTTCTGACACTATTGAGAATAGCCGGGTATAACGGGTAGTAAATATCAAATTTCCGTTTGCCTTGTTGTATGCAGCTAGGATGCCAAGGGCACTTCAGAGATTATGTGCCATAAAACGGAAGAAGCTGACTTTATCGAGGCGTGCATTTTATCCAGGCATATCATTACTCTAAGCTCGTGTATATAACGAATTAGATCTTTTATCTCTGATAATCCAGGTAAAATTATATTACACTTTCTCTCACATTTATTCTGCATAGAGAAGAATTAGGATAATTAAAGTAACGTAAATTAAACAAAAATTGAACCGCTGCATAGTGTAAGGGCATATCAAATTCACATGGCCGTTCCGATTAACCCCTGCTGTCTTTAATATCGATTCTGAAAATTAAATTTTTGAAACACATGGCTTTGTAGGAAGTCTATAAGCCATATGTTTTAAAAATTTAGTTTTCAAAATCGATTTTAAAGACAAAAGGGGTCAACCGGAACGGCCATGTGAATTTTATATGCCCTTACACTATCCAGCGGCTCAATTATGGTGTTTGAAGGAAAGAATGAGAAAACAATATGCAACGTTGTCTTAAATAATGAGGGAATAGACCAAGTTGATAAGTGGGTATATCTGGGTAGCCTATTCACTAGTGCCGGAAAGATAGATTGGGATATATAGGCGCATAAACGAGGGTAACAAGGTTATCGGTAGAGCAGAGTCCATTATCAGAAGTAAAAATATATCAAATAAAGCTAAAATGGCAATACATAATTCTATATTTGTACCGACTGTACTATACGGTAGAGAGACATGGACCTGTCAAGAAAAAGATAAGAGTAAAATCATCGCGACTGACATGAAATTCCTGCGCATAACATGCGGGAAAAAAACAGATGGACAAAGTGAGTAACGAGGTAATCCTCAAAGAATGTGGTGCAGAAGAGACACTAGTTGACATATGGGGAAAAAAATCGGTTGAGATGTTTTGGGGCATGTTGAGAGAGTGAAAGATAAACAACTGACGAAACAAGTGTATAAAGGTAAAGTAAATGGCAGTGTTCCCAGAGGCAGACCGCGGAAAAAATGGTTAGAACGTGTGAATAAGACCCTTGTCCGAAGAGACATAAGAAGGGATAGAAACACGAGAACTTGCATGGAAAAATGCATGGACGTGAAGGAAGCTAGAGAGGTATGCCAGGACAGAAAAGTGTGGTGACAAATTGTTTATAAAAAGAATTTCAGTAGAGTAAATGACGCCTGAAACAAAACACCTTGTATACTATAGAAGAAAAATTAACAACACTTCCAGAAATATAGTATTTAATGCAATTGACGTTTCGTCACTAGTCCTAGTAACCTCATCAGAATTCCATGGTTAAAATCTTTGATTTCAGAAGAAACAACAGGTCCGAATCTCCGATGTAATTCCCGTAGATCAGTCATGTTTAAAGTCGATGGATATCTATCTATCATATGCATTAACTAGGATTGCATCCATCGACTTTAAACATGATTGATCTACGGGAATTACATCGGAGATTCGGACCTGTTGTTTCTTCCGAAATCAAAGATTTTAACCATGGAATTCTGATGAGGTTACTAGGACTAGTGACGAAACGTCAATTGCATTAAATACTATTTGTCTGGAAGTGTTGTTAATTTTTCTTCTATATAATTCTTCCCAGACGTTAAAACATTATTGAGGATTTTTAATCTTTCCTCTATCTATCTACCTTGGATACTAATGGGCCCGAGTGGGAAGCTTCACATGACGACTTTGTGAGGCTCTTCAATTGGGGGGATCGCTAGAAAGATTGATCATCAGCCTGGGTCGGAGCAGTGTTGCGGAACGAACGAGTTATTTAAATAAATAACACGAGAATTCTAGATCAATCTAAAACAAGCAATACCCACTTCCTTAGATTCTCCCGTCCTCACCGAGTGAGTCACGCCTACCCCGAAAGGGAAATTGCTTAACGGTACACTGAGAGACTTTTTGTTAGAATAAATTATAAAAATGAATGAGAATTTAGTATAATATCGTTCCAAAATAGGGAAAACAGGGTTTGCGTATCAAAAATTAATATAGTGGTTTTCAGTCGGCAAAATCAATATTTTTGTTTGTTACAAATGGAAAGGATGTTGCAATAACTCTTATAAAACTTGCGAGAATTTAAAATTCACTATATCAAAGTTGACAAGCGAAGTTAAAACGATAGTAACACATTTCATTCGAAAGCGTGAAAACATCTTTTGAAGTTGCCATACAAAGCATATGAGAATCTCAAACGACTATATGAAAAATAACTCACTCCACCAAAATATTTAACCTTCAGTAAGAGGAACAAAATACACAAATTAAATACAATTAAATACGGAAACACGCGCACAATTATTATTTTATTATTATATATACTTAATGTTGGAAATGCAACGATGATTCAGAGATAGCTGTACTAAAGCTCAGCAAGTACGGAGAGGGAGGTGCAGGTATCTGAGGGCTCATCCACTTTGGGGTACAGAGGGCACATTTTTGTCTTGGGCAGTTAGTTACAATTCGACCTATGACGCGTATTGCTGATACAGATAGCTTCTCACACTCAAATTCAGTTTTCTCAAGTTCAATACAAGTTTCACTATTACGGTTCTAAATATTTGTACGGTTTACTTAAATATATGTGATTTATGTGAATTCTTGTGTTATTAATTATTTGTAGACTATGCGTTGTTTTATCCCAATCCTATGTCCCGACGCGAAGCTGATGTGGAGCTACATCTTCCAACACTTAATTTATTCACTACATACATAATCGCACGCTTAATCGCTATGAAAAATCGGAAACGCTGCGACGAGATTCGAACCTAACTTACCTAAATTACTAACGCATTCTCCAACGAAACTATATGAAAAAAGAAGAATAATGATTTCATAGTTTGCTATGCGTCTAAGATTTCTGTCAACTTCATATTGTCAATATCAATTTCTAAAATACGCTTTTCGAGATTATGATATTCTGTGTTTTTCTTATTCAAATTATTTTTCGAAAACACAGTAAAAAGAATATCATTTTCTCATAGCGTTAATTCTTGAAATGGAGATTCATTCTATTTCGTATTTAGAATACTACTTTGTCGTCTTCGTGTTTTAGAGACTCGTATGATAATATTAAACTTCGGTACTGTCATACGAATAAGTGTAATAAAACCTCGGTTTTGCCTATTTTGGAACGATATTATACACTAAATTCTAATTCATTTTTTTCATTTATTCAAACAAAAGGTATATCAGTGTATAATAATATAATTTCAAGCAGGATTTAACCTGCAGCGCAAGTGTTTACTGTTTAAGTAGAACAGGCTGTCTTGAGTCAGCCTAGAGAATGATAAAAGGACGTGAAGGTGTCATAGTCTGAAGAGGATTACCTACTTACTCTCTTTATGATTCGATGAGCCATTAATTTTTTGTTATCAGAAGACATTATTGAGCTGTGAAGAGGAGTATGGAGTGCTCCAGCTTTGTATCATAATCGGCAGACAATGAGAACAAGTACCGCTTCTTTCTCGCTTTGTCATCATGACAAAAAATCGAACTTCAATAAATCGGTTTACTGGTCGACCAGAATCGATACCTGCCGAGCCTCGTAGGTGGCCAAATGATTATCAACAAGGAAACATCTCGTCGCCATTGTGCAAGTAGTACACGAATCTAGTCACTGATTTTTATTATTAGATGTCATTTGCTGAATTGACAGTGGCGCAGGCAGGAGTTCTTTCAAAATTATATACTTGAATGGGATTCAATACAAATAGCAATTGCTGATACGCAAACACAGCTGATTGCAATCACAACTATCTTCTTTTATGTTTGTAGGGTGAGGGCTATAATTACCGAAAGGGAATCTATTGTCCGAGATCGAAGATATTGCTCTATTTTCACTATTTTTTCTTGTACTTACAATAAATTTTTATGATCCAGAAGCGTAATTAATTTAAATTTAATGAAGACTGTAATATATTACAGTTGAAGGTTAGAAGAAATCAATTGTTTCCTTGTCAAATGGTTCCCTCTCGGTAATAATCGATGCCTTCACACTATTTTATTAATTGTTATAATGCAAATTTTAAAAATTTGTGTTATTTGCTGATATTTGAAATATTATTGTAATATTATACGTAACAAAATTTACTTTTTTGCCAACATTTTCTTCACATCTCTTCTTTCAAAATTTGGTATGAATTACACGCACTGAGAAAAATGTTTGGTTAACCAAACAAAAGTTAGGTTGTCCCAACCAAGTCTTTGGTTGCTATAGAATCAACAAAACCGTTTGGGTGAGCCAATCAAATTATTTTGTTCGGCCGTTTGGTTAATCCAACTAAAATGTCTTGAAAACGCGCAAAAACATTTTTTGGAGGCACAAAAAATCATTTTGTTGGTTGAACAAACATATTTAGTAGCATAAACCACCTTTTTGTAAAAGCAATACAATTATTTGGTTGAATTAACAATATGGTTTGGTTGAATGTCAATTTGCATTTGTGTTCCCATTTCTATCTCAGAATTGTAATTATTTTAGAAAATTCCCTATGCCAAAGTCAAAATTCTAATTCTTTGCGGAAATTCCTTTTCCCAAAGTTAAAAATATATTTTAAATTTAAGATCGAAAAGGAATATATTTTATCATGAATAATTTTATGCAAAATGAGCATGAAAGAGATTCACAAATAAAAAAACAGAACTCCAAAGTTAAAAAGTAAAAATGATAATACCTCATGAAAATTCCCTCTTCCATTTATTAAAACTATATGTCTTCACTTGAATTCCCTGTCTCAGACTCAAAATTAAAATTCTTTAATAAAATTCCCTATCCCAAAGTAAAAGTTGTAATTCTTCGCTTATTCACAGAAATTTCCTGTTCTAACTTCGAATTAGAGTAATAAAATATATAAAACCACTTTTAATTTGCATATTAGTACAATCGAGAGAAACATTCGAATTCCCAGTCATTTCCCGGTTATTTCCGGATTTTCCCGATTTTACGATCAGGCAGGCAAACCGACAAGTCACACACAATGAAACTTTATTTTATTAACAAATATTTTTTAAATGGCACAGATCAAAGTGACAGTAACGTTGCTCACCCTGTCACATCTGCTACCATCAGCTATATTGAAAATTGGAGATTTGGATATCTGCGCATTCGCGGTCTAGTGGTTGGTACGAGCAACCTAATTATTTATTACCAATTAAAAACGATACTTGAGTACATTTTTTTCGAACAAAATAAACTGCTTTGTTACACCAACCATTTCTTTAGCAATCTCTATCAAATTTTTGGTAATCACAACCAAATTTTTGTAAAACGAACAAAAACTTCTCAACAAAATTATTTTGTTATCGTAACTGAAAGATCAAATCGATACCATATCCAATTTTTGAAACTAAAATGTTAAATGATTAAAATAATCTTTAAAAAGTTGTATCATAAACAATTTTTTGTAAAAACATCTCCGTATTTTTCAACTAATTAACTTTTCTTTAAGTTAGATATAGCAAAAATTCGTATTAAACTGTTAGAAATTTCTGTCTTAATTTTATAAAAAAGTTTCGGATGATTTATGCTGAACGTTGCATATTTTTTTAATAATGATAATTTTCGGAAAAATATGATAAATTTAGGAATATTAAGTTAAAAGTTTCTTAAATTTTAAATAAATTATGGAAAATTCAGTTGCAAAATTCCTCATTCTCAGTTACAGTTACGGAATTTTGTGATACATTGTATTTCGAAACTTGTAACAAAAAATTTGACGTTACAAGTAACTGAAGTTTTATACCGTTACATGCAACAAAAAACGACGAAATTTTTTTCGTAATTTAAAGTAAGTTTACAAAAATTCCGTTAGAATTTCGTAATTTTCCGTTACTTTTGTAACATATGTAGTAACTTCGTAGATTTCAGAATATTTCTAACAGTATTGGTGAATACAAAATTTCCCAATTCCTGTCTTTTTGTCCTTATATACCTTGTATATTCCTACAGAATTCTTACTTCGTTAAAAAAGGCGCGCGACTGTTGGTTCTCGCGCTTCGCGCTCGATAACGTATGTACCTCGCGCTGCGCGCTCAGTCTTTGTATTTTCCCCACATTCGTGCGCAGGCCTTTTAAAATTAAACGTCAAAGCATCAACAACTGTAATTTGGTGATTGTGAATTCTATTTTGCTAAAGCTCCTTCGGCTTTAACGTAAACATTATCATCATGTGTCTCGTGCTCCGCACTCGATTTTATCGAAAATGCGAACTTTTCTACATTATTTTCAACTTTATTATATCAAATGTATATTATATTTATTTCTGTACCGCGGTCTGGGGCTGCTTATTCCGATATTGCAAAATCATGTACACATTTCATTCTTCATGATTACTTTAATATTTATTTCTTATTTTGCATTAACTTTTATTCCCAGCTACGCTGAAAAATGTATCATTTCAATAAATTTATCTTATTACAATTCATAACATGCTTTGGGATTGAAACATACGTATTTACATTGGCTTATTCTTATCATTTGAAAAAAGCGTATGCTATTTCAAAAAAAATTTTACTAAACATTTT
>CAKNWU010255886.1:0-10454 GCA_932072015.1 Andricus quercustozae | reverse complement strand
TACAAAGCAGCGGAGGAGGCTGCTGAAACACTCGGCCTTGACTTCAATATCAGGGATGAGCAAAGTGCATCAAATCTTATCCATCTCGAGTACTCACTCCTGAAGGCCCGGATTAAGAAAGCACAGGAGAAAAACTTCCGCGAACAGCTCCTCGAGAAGAAGATGCACGGCATCTTCCACAGAAATGTGGAGGATCTGTCGATGTCGTATGAGCTAACGTTTGCTTTCCTTAAATCACCCGGATTGAAGTCGGGCACGGAGGGTTTCATTTTGGCATGCCAAGACGGTGTCATTTCCACTCTAGCATACCGTCGCCACATTTTGAGCCAAGACATTCCCGATGATAGCTGCAGAGCGTGTCATGCACACCCCGAGCATCTAGGACACATACTATCTGGCTGTCCAATTCATGCGGGAACGACCTACATCCAAAGGCACAATGCGGCACTAAGAGTGCTTTATTACCATCTTTGTCACTCTTACGGCATCAGCCCAAATACCGCTCCGCTAAACGCTCCTAGGGAAATAGAATCAATTGTCGAGAATGAGAAGTGTCGGATATACTGGAACTTCATATTCTCGACAATTGTTTCTATTGCGCACTCGAGGCCTGACATAGTCCTTCTTGACTTCGAGAAACGAACTCCGTGTCCTCAGGGTGCACGAGACTTTTGCCGGATCATCGTATTGAATTCGTCGCAGACTGTAACCACCTATCTCACGGTCGTGAGACGTGGTTGCAGCTGAAATTTTACCGCGATTTCGCTGAGAGCGGGTGCAATTTTTCAGATTAGCACCTGCTCCCAGCGAAATCCTGCGGTTGTCCTTATGACAAACTTTTAACTATATATATAACCCATTTTCGACCTGTGCTAACCTTCGTAATCTATCAAACTCGCATATGATAACATATAATAATATGCTACTACAGACTTTTCATTACAATTTTATGTAATTCTATTGGAAATTAGGGAAATAAAGAAAACGTAGATAGATAAAAATTTTATTATTTATATTTATTAATCACCTAATGTTAATTACTGCGCATTAATCTCATACCTAATTTGATGCATATTCTGTGGTCGACTCTATTTATTTATTTTATTTATTTTATAGATTAGATTATAAGATTAATCAAGTATTCTGTCGATTAATTCTTGGACAAATTTGTAATGACCGTGTATTGTCCTGTTCCTTAGAGGGCTATTTAGCCCTAGAAACTTTTTTTTGAATAAATACAAATACTAAATTTTTATATTTTTTAGATTCTTAACAAAATAATTGTTGACTTGGGCTTTAATAGCAGAGTACCTACTCTTTCTGGTTCTGATTTTCGGCACCAGGTGGCGAAACGGTCGATCACCATTCCCAATACTCTTCACTTTCTTACTCACCAACTTTATTTCTTTCATATTGTATACAACACGCGGATCGCAAGTCTGCTCCAATGTCATCGCGCATTACTAAATACGACCAATGAGATTTAAGATGTAAAAAAAATGTACAGATATTTCGAGACATATATGTCCACTGATATATATCATATATATTAGTGTATATATCGTTTGGATGTATTTCTTGCAGAACACAACTAACATTGGAGGGGATTAGCCTGACAGGTTATTGAAATAGTACCAGAGATTTCGAGAGGTTTAGAGATTTTTTCTGGAGGAGATTTATCAAATAGGACTATTTCCATTGCATTCTAACTCGCCGATGCTAAACAGAACATCGTGTCGTGCGTACAGTAAAGCTTTACGAAAGAATCGTTACTATCTAACTCGACAATATCGTTCAGAGATTTCTTAATAAGGATACAACCAAATTTCGAAATGTGCTATCTACATCATAATCTATCTAACCGCTTGACATCAAATTTTAATGGAAAGTCAATGCGAATAGATTCGCGATAAACATTGCAGGAAAGAGAAATTTTTTTATTTATTAGATTTTAGAAACAACTGACCTTGTTTGTTAATAAATGATAAGTTACAGGCTACTGTTCACCGTAACCTTGTTTATAATTTTATTTTGGTTTAGTATTGCTTTTGGGCAGAATATGCCAGATTTTAATTATCCCCCGCTTGCAAGAATGCACCTATTCTGCCAGAACTTTGTGAAGGCGCACTTAGTGCGTGCACAATGCGTCGTCAATGTCAGCATGCGTACAGTCACCCGGTGACGGAAATATGCGACGCACACGTGCGTGCACTATGAATTCATTTTGTAATCTGCTGAAGTAAATATAAATGAATAATTATTATCTAATTTAGAAAAGAATTTTGAATTTAAAGCTAAAAAAATTACACGAAATCGTATTTAAAAAATGATTGTTTGCAAAAGTAAAATATATTTAAAAAATTAAAAGTTTACCTTCATATTATGTTTGTTATGTAGCTATGTTAATTCAGTTGCATTTTTTATTAATTAAAAATAAGAACTTTATTTTAAAAGTTTTAAAGTGCTACTTATGGTAAGATTTATAAAGAAATGCAGGGTCGATAGGGGTAAGTGTGATAACGGGATTAGTGGGATAAAGAGAAAATTTGGAATAAAAAACAAATTAGTTAGTAACTTTTTTTGTTACAACATAAAGATTATATCTCTTATTGTTTGTATAAAAAGGTGGCGGTCATTAGTTATTGCTTCAATCAATTATTTTCAAATAAACTGAGATACTTTTAAAAAACTCCAATTTGCAATTGCATAAAGCACGTACCTTTTGCTGATTTTTGTAAGCAATCAAGGATGATATTATATTTTTCTTGAATATCCGTTGTTTTCTTCCAAATTTGATATTCTTATTATTTTTAATGATACATTATAACAGGGTAATTCAAAATTAGACTTAGGGTTATTGTGATATCTGTTTTTTGTTTTTCATTTTCATTTCGAAATACGAAAATCTGTCAATAGTTCGAGGTTCGTTAGAAAGGTCAATAAGCCTCATTTCTGCAATAAAAATTGAAGTACATACTATCACTATCAAAGAAAATTAAAAATATTTCTTCACGCAAATTTTTGCTGATTAAAGATGGTTTAGAATAAAAAGTGGAAAGTCCGAAGATAATTTTGTCAACATTTTGTATGACACTGACCCCTATCGACCATAACATTTATATTAGGTTGAGTTATAAATAACTTCCGTTTTTTTATTAGATATTTATTTTGTTTTCTTTAAATAACAAAATGATAATTATTTATTATGTATTCACTACTATTATTTATGACCTGAGTGAAAGAAAAAAATGGTTTGTTCCGGTGATTTATAGTGGATAGATACAAGCACGAAATTCTATCGACCCGCGTCGGAAGTTATTGATGACTAAACTTAATAACTTAAAAATGAACCAAATTTTTATCACTAAAAATTTGATCGCAAAAAATATTATTTTAATTAGTTAAGAATTTTTATCATGCATATACTTATTATGTATTTGAAAAATAGTAATACAATCTAACATATGAAGAAAAAAATGCATTAAAAAACATGTAAGAACTATTTATTAACGAAATAAGGTCAAATTGTCTAAAATATTTTGAAAAATTGCGCGCTAACAGAGATATAGTATGCGACGCCTTCTGGCGCACTCTCGTACTTGACGCAAAGTCGCTTGTTCGCTCGCGTCGTCTCGTGTTTGCTTCGGTCCATGTTATTATTGTGGTATTGTGCATTGTGTAATTATTTGTGTTACTTTGTGTATTTTTATCCCTAATAATGAGAAACTTTAAATGTGAGCTGTAAGTCCACGATTGTAAATTCTGTTTGAAAAGAAGAACTAAATGCATAAATGGTTGTCCAAGTTCTTTTGCGCAATGTCTTCTATTTTTATAAACTGCAAAATAAAGAGTTTTTCTTTTAAAATAAAAATGTCAATTTTCAAACTTTTTTTCAAACTTCGAGTTTGGATTCGAAATCCTTGCAAAGTCAGTAATTTTAAACTCAAATATTAAAAAGGCGAACCTATAAATCATTAAATTTACCAATTCTGGATTTGGTGGGGCCTGCTTTGTTATACGGCCAAATCTATAGAATTATATCTTGGAATTTCCTTGTAATTAAAACTGGCATCGTTTAAAAAGTTGTAAATCGTGTGTTATAAATTGTACTTATTTCTCAAGTTCCGCAAACAGTTTCATTATCAAAGTGTATTCTCTTATTTCTTGTGCCAATTCAGAACAGGTAAAAGATCCAATATCTTCTATCCTGCAAATTTATACTTCATTAATAATTAATAATTAATTTTGTGTTACAATGAAGAAGGAGTCTTATTTGAGCCTCCTAATATTTTGTGCAGTTTTGAAGCAAGGAATTTCGGATTTATTAGACGAGAATATTGGTAAGTGAAATTCACTTCTCCTTTGAATTCTAATCTATTTCCCTTCCGTCCTATTCTTTTCACTTTCTTAAATCAAATACTGCTGGAACTGTAAACATTTTGAAAGTTTAAAAACTAAATAAGGTAAAAAACTCCAAAAGAGTCCGCCACCATATGGCCTTCGGAATTGGGGCTTGCTTTGTCAACGTATAAACTAATTTCTACTCTAAATAAATACGCCGGATTATTTCAATGAAGCCCCTAGTTTGTAGGGGCCATGGCCCTGCTGGCCCCATAGTAAATTCGGCAATAGTAAATTCCTAAAAAAATTAACTAAAGTTTATAATAATATATTAAATTATTAATGTTATGAAGGCCTTTTCCGGTTTTTTGATGTCTTTATTTAAAAATTGCCAACATGTTTCGACTCGGATCCGAGTCCTTTTCAAGGCGTAGTTCTTAGTATTAGTTAACGAAAATTAAAAAAAGTTTCATTAGAAGATTGCGTATAGTTGTCAGTTTGGAAAAGTTTGAAATTTTAAAATTGGATCGTCATAACCTTAAAATTGGTCAAATATTTTTCTCGTAGGAGATAAATCCTAGAGCAAATTATTATATATTCTACATTTTTTTAAAAAAGGAAGTGACAGAGCCTTGTGGTATGTTAACTTATAGCGACATGACCATGTCATGACCATGGTTATGTCACAATTTTTAAATAAAGACATCAAAAAACCGGAAAAGGCCTTCATAACATTAATATTCTAAGATACCGGAAAAAAATTAAAACAAATATATTAAATTATTAACGATGATAAATAATCAATTATTTTATATTTTTCTTACAGACGAATCAACAGATGTTCATATTCGTCGAAAGCGTGTAATCAGGCTAGATAAAGATGGACGTGACGACGGTCGACAAACATCGCTTCGAAACACTCCCTACATTGTTAATATTCAAATAAATAATATGACTGTTTGTGCTGGTACTATATTATCTGCAATATATGTCTTAGTTCTTCGTTCTTGTGTTTATCCAATTCGATTTCATTGGTACACACCATACACTATTTTATCCGGTTCGGCGACCAGAAACCACGGAACTCCTCACACTATCAGAAGAAGATTCGTAGTCCAACCCAATAGAGAACTAGGTGATTCTTTGACTCTTTATGTCTTTTATGTAAAAAATAAACTTCCTAAAAATCGACTTGCCCAGAAATAAGTATTAACTAAAAATTTGTGTATGGAATTTAGTTTCTCTGGTTTATTGCAATCAAATTCTTTTTATGATTTTGTTTACAGCCTTGGTTGAAGCTTCTCCTCCTTTCGACTTTCAAAAAAGTCCTAATAGGCCAATTAGTCTCTTTCTTGGAGCTCTACCTGATATAGCGTATGGTATTTTTAGTAGCTGGGGATGCACACAGCCAGGATCCTTATTGTAAGTTACTGAAGGAATTTAAACATACATAAAACAATATAGTTAAAATCTGTTACATTACCGAATCAAAATATATACTTAGCTCTCACATTTCAGCCACCAACATGTATATCCTGCGGAGTTAATGCAAGCTCGACTACCGATAATACCATTGGCGGAGTGTATTCACATTTACCTGGAACGCGAAAGAATTACAGACCAAAATATTTGTACTCTAGATGAAACTAAAAGAAGAGGTACATGCCATGGCGATCAAGGAGCCCCCCTAGCGGTCCAGTTTTCTCCATTACAGGCGCCTCGACTCCTTGGCGTATCGCTTTTTAAAGGAAAAAACTTTGGGAAAGATCCGGATGTTTTTGTTAATCTTAATCACCAGGTTGTTAATCAATGGATCATGGAAACCATTCAAGACTGACTATTCAGAGCAAAATGTTTCACTGAATTAATATAGTAACGTTCTTCATTGATTCAATTTTAGTGAGCTTGTGTTCGGTGAAACTGTTTCGTAGTTGAACGTGGCCAAATACTTCTTTTGTTTAGCTAATCTAATTCTAACAATTCTATCACAATTCTTGTTCCAGCAAGGCGGAGAACAAGAATTGCTTTTAATTCGAGACGGTTTTTTATCTATGTTAAGACCAGTTTTATGAAGTGCATTATCGATGTCCTTAAAAAGGTGATAATACGCCTCTAGAATTCTAGCCGAATCATTTAGTTGTAGAATAATGTCATGATTACATTTAGATAGTTCTTCTCTAAAAGCACACCACCTTGTTTTTTTTTCAATTATATTTATGTGAAAAGACTTGATAATAAGGGCAAAGTACAGCTATATCAATTATTATTGGGAAGTGGTCACTACACATTTTGTCAGTGTAGGTATTCAATTAATATCGCGAACTAAGAGTATTGGATACTATGGGAAGATCAATAGCTGATTTGCCCTTGTCGATAATGTTGTAAATCAATTGTCGTACATGGTAAAAATGTGATGACAATTGAAGTCGCCCCCTATGAAAATATTGTTGTAGTTAATTGTGGAATCAAAGAACTCATCCTATTTAATGTCTTGTATGTTCGCACGAGGATTTCTATAGATATTTATTATGCATAACAGGCCAAGATCGGTAGGAAAGGAAATAGCTAAAGTATCCAGCTTATCTTCGACTCGAAAAACATCAATAATATTAAAGGGAATATCATTTTAAACTGCAAATCAGATACCTCCTCCTATCCGGTTCTCACGTTCTTTAGGAATTAAATTAACATTTTTAAGTTGAAGGTAGGATTTGGGTTTTAGCCAGGTTTCACTGAGAAGAATTATGTCATAGTTGTGAATTATTTTATCTAAACAACCTTTTTTATTGTAGATGCTTCTACAATTCCGTTGGAAATTTCTGACTTTAGATATTTTGGTAAATATTGTTAATAGATGAGTAGCTGTAGTACTGAAGGTATATTAGGTATATTAGATTTAAATTAACGTCTTAATAGGTCCGAAATTCTTTCTTGTAGGTCCTCGGCGCCTACTTTGACCATTTTTTTACATATTTTACAAGTTTGAAAAATTAACCATTTTGAAATTACTTTAATATAAATAATTTTTGAATTAAAATAAATTTTAGTTATTTATAATTTATCTAAAAACACTTTATATTTGTGTATTAATGAGTACAAAGTCTTGATATTTTTCTTCATAATTTTATTTTCAAACAAACTTAATAAAAAATATAAAAATTCTTTAGTCCAAGAACAAAATTATTTACAACTAACATACAACTCATATACAGACAGTTTACTTTGAATCTTAAGAAGATTATTTGTTAGCCTCAAGTCGGGCACGAATATTTTGAGTTAGACTACAGTTAGTCCAAGAGTTTAAGCTGACGCTAGCTTTGGCAGATTCACCGTGAATTCTATTCCGATGTTTCCGAAGCATCAGCCCAGCTCGTGAAAAGAAGCGTTCGGAAGAGATAAAAGTTGCATGAATCGCCAGCAAATCAGGTGTTCGGAAATGCGCTACTGTTTTGCTTCCACCACTGAGTCATATCCACCGTTCTATCTACTCGTAGCAATTCTAAATATCTTTGAAAATCTTTCTTCCGATCACCAGAATAAGCCTGGTCAGCGTATAAGCAATAAAAGTGTAACTTTTCGACATCACCTTCTGTTTCAACGGGAAGGACGACTAGTTCATTTTGCACCAGGGAAGAAAGATAAAATTCCTCATATATTTTCTCAAACTTTCTTTTTGCCTCCTTTTCCATTTGTTTCCCCCATTTAGTCAATGAAAATGTTTCGAATTTGTGTCTAGGATCAAAAATAAGCACCACGCTATAAATCCAGTTAGTTTTCTTTTAGTGTTTTAGAAGTTTGTCCAGAGACGATTGTAAACCATCCATGAGTTTGGTTTCAGTTGCAGTTTTCTCCCTTTTCAAATCTAAATTTAGAATTGAATTCTCTATTTTGTCCAGGAGTAAGTTTATTCCTAGTACGACTGATGGTAAGGTAGCGTACTTGTTTCCAGAAAGAAGTTGTGAGAGTGTTTTGAAGTAATGCAGATATTTTTGAACCTCCGTTAGAAGTCGCCATTCAGACTCCTTGTTGGATCATTTTTGCAAACAAGGATTCATTTGGCATAATAAATCTAACGAGTTCCTCATGCGAATACCATCTGTTTGACACGTCTACATTTCGAGACAACATCGTGTCACCTACAGTGACACAGCAGCATTTTAGCTTTTCTCGCAACCGCTCAGATCTTTTTAGTTTCGTGAAGAGTTTTCGAAGTTTCGGTATCACTTTGCGTTCTACGTCACCCTCACCATCTTCGGTAGATTCTTCATCAAATTCAACATCAGCTTCGCTACAGCTTCCGTTCTGCTCTTCACTTCCATCGCCATCCCTTTCGCCATTTTCCGTGTCAATTTCATAAGTGACATCATCAACTTCCAGTTCTCTAAGCGGATCTTGAACAGCTAAATTTGAAATATGGACAAAGCCTCGAAAGTGAAGGTCTTCTGAATCAAAATTTGTTCCGAACATTGAGTTCATTAAATTCGCCAGTTGTTTTAAAAATGTTGTATTGAGGGATGCATTGTCAACTGTTATTCCTTGAAGTTTTTCGACTAGTCCGTATTCCTGCAAAACACCCAGAAATAGTTGGGCTGTATCTTTCCCCTTGTGTTTCCCATGAGTTGGAAGAAAATCTATCACTAGAGAATGCAGGACCCACTCATCGTCAAAAAAGTGTCCATTGATACCACAATAGGACTTATTTGTTGATCTTATTTTTTATCTATTTTCTTTCAGGATATCCAAAATTACTTCTTGCATTTCTTTAAATCAAGCGAATATTAAAGACTTCATTCGGTTTCTCTTTGGAACCTTTGCTTCAGGATTTAAATATTCAAAAACGTTCTCCACATCTTCATCACCGAAAAAATTAAAGGACAGATATTTTTTAACTGCCAAATCAGTTAACATGTGATCAAATTTCCCTTGTTCGAATTGATCCTAGAGAGAAAATTATTATTTCTTTTTTTTTAAATCATATTTATTGTCCGAATTTTTTCCTAAATATTTATAAAATTAGTTATCCTACATATTGAGTCAAATTAACTTCAAGTATTCTTCTTGTTAATTATTAGTATTTTTTTTAAATTGCATGCCTTTTTAATTTAAAAAATTTGTTATTCTAAATTAGAGATCAGGAATAAAGGCAAAATATTAATTACCAAATTCATTTCAAATCAATCAGGTTCTATATTTCAAGTTGCAGAATCTCTCAGCGACGAAATATGTTGCTTTTAAAAGAAATTAGGCGACACGTATTTTTCCGATTTGAGAAATAAAAAAACGAAGTTATGTATGTTTTAACTCAGAATTCTATTCAAAATCACTAATTTTTATAAATTTATATGGTTTGTGAACACATTCAGATATTCCAAGTTTTTTCGGATTCTGGTGAATTTTATTAGCCATTTTCAAAATTACTTTCATGTTTTCAAAATTCGAAGAAAAAACAAAAAATATTTTCTGCAAAATCCCATCTCTTTCATTTTTTCCAATCTTTATTGTAAGTTCTTGCTTGTATGCGAAATAGATTAAATCAGTTTTATATCAAATAAACCTTTTTTGAGGCTGGAAGAATTTTTTATCTCAAAAAGATAATTTTCGAATTTTTCCCGTAAATCAAGCAAGAGGAAAAATACTTTTTTTACAACTTTTCTAGTTATGCACACTTTTGCAAAAATGGTTTAGTCAACATAAAAGTCACAAGATGTCTTTCTTGTAAAAGAAAAAAAGAAAATATATAATAATATGTATAAGTCCGGGTTTTTTGTGAAAATCGACTTTATATAATTAAAAGTTTGTCAGAAGGACAACCGCAGGATTTCGCTCGGAGCAGGTGCTAATCTGAAAAATTGCACCCGCTCTCAGCGAAATCGCGGTAAAATTTCAACTGCAACTACGTCTCACGACCGTGAGATAGGTGGTTACAGTCTGCGACGAATTCAATACGATGATCCGGCAAAAGTCTCGTGCACCCTGAGGACACGGAGCGACCCAAGGACGACCGCCTTCTGCATTTTCCCCGCAAGTGTCTTGGCATTTTCTTGACACGTAGGGATGCTTTTCAGGCTATTAACCAGTGAACCCTTGGCACCTCCAAGAGCGCCGATGATCAA
>CAKNWU010255791.1:0-12009 GCA_932072015.1 Andricus quercustozae | reverse complement strand
TGTCAAGAAAATGCCAAGACACTTGCGGGGAAAATGCAGAAGGCGGTCGTCCTTGGGTCGCTCCGTGTCCTCAGGGTGCACGAGACTTTTGCCGGATCATCGTATTGAATTCGTCGCAGACTGTAACCACCTATCTCACGGTCGTGAGACGTGGTTGCAGCTGAAATTTTACCGCGATTTCGCTGAGAGCGGGTGCAATTTTTCAGATTAGCACCTGCTCCCAGCGAAATCCTGCGGTTGTTCTTATGACAAACATTTAAATATATCACTACATTTCGAGTCTCGACATACTTCAAAGATTCATAATCCTAAAATAAACGAAGGCTCTAATAATAATAGTCTCGACTCATATATAAAAGAATAAATCTTAAATCGTAACCTAATTTTCGAAAACTAAACTAATTTCGAAAAGTTAGGCTTCCCTGCCTAGAACTCCATGCTAGGAAATTACAAAACAAAAACTTGAAAACTCTAAATTCTAACCTAGGATCGAGCTAAACGAACTTTCAGAAAAACTCGATATAATCGATTCAACAAAACTCAAAATAATCATTCACAAACCGTGATGATTTGAACTAAGGGCCGATTCCACAATCTCTGATTAAATCCATGGTTAACTAATCATGATTATTTTTTAATCAACGACTTAATCGTGATTAACTTGCGAAACTTTCCACCATGTATTTTTAACCTATGGTTAACTAACCATATACCCTGTTCGCAATAAAGTCTAGTTTCTGCGTATTTTTGTTGTAACGGCGATTTTGATTGGCTGAGTCAAGAAACTTGTGTTCGCGCGCCATCTCTGGCAAGCCAAACCAAATAAATAGTACTCTGACGTCACAAATTACGCGTTGTGTACGTGTTTTGCTGAAGCGTCTCCAAAATAACGTTAATAAAATTAATTAAGTAAAGCGGTGTTTTCTAAAGTCGGTAACCGGCCAAAACTGGCCGATTAAGTTAAACAGCGATTAGACTACTTTAATCATGGTTTAAAAGATGGTGGAACGCAATGTACTGATTAAATAAAGTTAATCAAGGATTAAAATTTAATCACGGTTGGTGGAATCGGCCCTAAGATTCTTAAACAAAAATCATATTAAAAACAATTCACCAGGTTAATTTCAGAAGTCCAGTCAACGGTGAAACCTAATCTTAAAACTGACTATAGCCTAACCAAAGTAAATTAGTAATGGCCCATGATTAGTCATAGCCGAATTTATTCGGTTAGTAATAGCCAAACTTAAATCTCCAGCTAAACTGAAGATAAGCACAAAATACCAATTAACCTAGACCTCTAAATCTCAACAATATTTCTAATAACTCACTGCATGATATTCCAAATCTTAACATTTCCAGTTTCTAAAGAAATCACGCCTAGCTCACCTAACTCTACTGACTGTAAATTCACATTGATAATTGCATAATTGTCTCAAAAAAAGTTAGCAATCTTAACATAGGTCAATAATACACTTCAAATTTGCCGAACGAATTTTCAATAAACATCTCTTAAATTAATCCAAAAAAGAAGGTAACGATCTTAACATAGGTCAATAGTACACTCGAAATTTATTCACAATTCTCGACGTTCAAAGTTTCCGTAAATCTCAAACATAAAAAGGGGGTGTAGTAAGGGGAAAGTACTTGACTGAATCACATCTCTAAGGAACTCGATTCATGAGTCTTTCAGACTACATAATTACTCTACATCTTTTTGTCATTTACACACATTTAGAGCAAAACTCGACTGCGTGCTCAGTTCAATAAAATTACACATTTTTAGGTTTACACCTGAAAGGAGGATCACTCATGATTAAAAATTGGGTCTCGGGATAAAAATCAAATTGGGACTCCATTACATGATCAAATACATTTATTCGAAATGCTCGACGGGGTTACAGTTCAAGGGTCATGCATAATGGAGCAACACTCGACTGGGGACTCAGTTCACGGATTGCGCATAACATTTCACAATTGGGAATACATTTAAAAAATAATGTTTATGATCATTTCACTTAATTATGTATAAAATGAATAAGCAGGCCCAGTTAGAGAATAAGAGTTGGCCTTCATAGTAGTATGCAGAAACTTTCCAGGGAGTCATTGAGGACGTCTTTCATACTTTGCTTTCGAGAACCGCTTCACTATGTACACTAGAAAGTCTTAACAAAACGATTCTATTCGACACGGCTGCGGTTCGCAGTAAAAAGCGTTCCTTCTCCTCCTTCTCTCCGGCGTTTCTATTGGTGGTGAGGCCGTTGCAGAAACGGGGTGCTGGGTTTATATTTCAGGGCCGTTTGAATAAATGGAGCTCGCTACCCAGTTATTTTCGGTTTTCATCCTTCCTTCTTTCAATAGTAGCCAGAATTGATCCAGTGTTATTATTTCTTTGTCCTTACTCTCCAATCCACCCATTTGGTCACCTCCTGGAGCATGAAATTACCCTGGCCGATCAGAGCAGGATTTCGTTCGGTACCAATTGGTATCAGCCGACGTGCAGAGGGCATTGCGCATTGAGATTCACTAGTCATGTTGGGAATTGACGAAAAAATTTCTCATCGTGAAGTTGCCAAGAAGGTTCTACGCCAGGTGGATGAGTCGTTCCAGATTTTTCGTAACTTGCAGCGTTACTCCCAATCTAGTCGGCATCCTAACATGATCCTTGTAGATGAGGATCCACAGCTCCTTTGAGTCTGGCAGACGATAGTAGATAGAAAAGGCGGGATAATTCAAACGGCTTGAAACGTGTGTGGATGGAATCTAGACGTTCTAAGCGTCTCGAGTGGCTTCCCATTTGAGTCTCGAAGTCAAAAGAAGTCGCCTCTCGATGCCCCACGATGTCTCGATGAGTCCGAATCGTTACAAAAAATAAAAGAAACGAACAGAATAAGTCCTAAAAATTATAAACTTTGAATCTAGCCATGGTCATGGAGTTTCCGTACCACATCCGCGATCTCTGACCTTATAAAATTAAATTAATGAATTTACGAAAAATCTCTAAGTGTCAAATAAAATTCTTTTAATTAGAACTTGTGGGTTGCAAGAATTTTGCAACTTGACAACACATAAATGAAGTAACATGGTTAAAAGAGAGGAAACAAAAGACCAAAAGGTCCCAGTTCTACTCTACTTGTTTGGGGTTGGTCAATGGACGAAGAAAGAATTTAAGGCCCTTGATATCACCACACGTAGGATCATGCATATGCATAAAAGCTTGCATATCAATTCGTCAGTTCCGCGATTATGCATTTCACGCCGTCAAGGCGGACGCGGACTTCTGAATCTCCAGTGTCTTCATAACCAAATTGTTCTAAGTACAGCTTATATCGTAGCCAATGGCAGAGATCCTCTCCTCAAAATGGTCAGGAACTACGAGATGATTGGTCACAGTGCGTTCCTTTACAAAGCCGCGGAGCAAACAGCCGAGACCCTTGGCCTGAATTTTAACATCAGAAGTGAGGAAAGTACTTTACTCCATCTAGATGCTTCTCTTCTAAAAGCCGAAGTGAAGAAAACAGAGTTTGCAAAATTTCACCGAGAGCCAATCGACAAGAAAAATCACGGAAATTTTCACCGGAATGTAGAAAAACAGTCCTTGTCGAAGGAGCAAACTTTTGCTTTCCTCAGATCATCAGGGCTTAATTCATGTACCGAGGGTTTTATTTTCGCATACCAGGACGGTGTCATTTCCACCTTAGCACATCGTGACCGCATTTTATGTCAAGAAGTTCCCATCGATAGGTGTAGAGCGTTTCATGCACACGCAGATTACCTGGAACATATAATATCGGTGTTTCCCATCCACTTAGGGACGGCGTACATCTACAGACATAATGCGGCCCTAAGAGTGCTTTATTACCATCTTTGTCACATAATGACTAAAATGAATGTTGTGACAAGCTTGTGTTAAAATTCCCAACTTCACAATCTCTTTTGAGTTCAGCAATTCTAGTTTTTAATCTCTGGCAGGTCTCACCTATATAGACTTTATTGCAACATTTACATTTGATCAGATAAATTTTCAATGGAATCACTATCTTTTTCAACAAATAATTATCAAGAGTATTTGTGTTTTTTTGAAAATAAACATTAATATTAAATTTTTTAAGTGAACTCCTTAACCGTTCAGATTAACCCTGAATGTAAGGCAAAGTAACACTTAATTTGAATTTATTCTCAGTGTCATTCCATTTATTATTTTTCATTATTTTACTTCCATTATTGTAAATCTCATGAATGCGTTCTGTAATAATGTCATTAACAAAATCAAGCGGATAATTATTATGTACTAAGGTGGTTTTTAATTCATTTATATTTTATTTTCTAAATTGTACATCACTTAATTTAACACATCTGTCTACTAAACCTTTAATTAAACCAACTTTATTAATCTCCCGTTCATGAGTAAATTTTATACAATCTTCAATGCTATTAAACACATTTAAGAAAGCTTCAATCTTGTCAGTAGGAGCAATGGCTAAAATATCATCTACATACCTTTTGTATAAAATAGGTGTAGAATCTAATAAATTTAGAGCTGATTTTTTCAACATCCTAAAAAACTAAATCAGAAACAACTGGTGATAAAGGTGAACCCATAGGGCAACCCGAAAGTTGTTGATAAAATTTATTATTAAAGGAGAAAACAACACCATTGAAAACTGTTCTGGTAGCAATTTATAATTCATTTTTTGTTATTTTTGTTAAGTTAAGATTTACAATAATTTTTTCTTCAATGCAATCTAAAGCAAGATCTAGTGGAATGCTATCAAAAATGTACACTACATCAAAAGAAACTATTAAATGACTTTTTGGTGCAATAATGTTTTTTAAAATATCTTTGAGTTCCCAACTATTTTTAACAAACGAACAGGTGTTAATAGAAACAGGTTTTAGAATATTTGAAATATACTTAGATACATTATAAGTGGGAGAACCAACAATAGAAACAATCAGTCTCCAACTTAAATCAGGTTTGTGGACTTTGGGGAGAGCATAAACTTTTGCTATGACACTATTGTGAGTTTTTAATTCTAGCAATTCTAGTTTTTTCTCTCCGGCCAGTCTCACCTATATAGACTTTATTGCAACATTTACATTTGATCAGATAAATAACACCAGATAAATTTGCAATGGAATCACTATCTTCCTTTTTCAACAAATTGTAAATCTCATGAATGCGTTCTGTAATAATGTCATTAACAAAATCAAGCGGATAATTATTATGTACTAAGGTGGTTTTTAATTCATTTAAATTTTCTTTTCTAAATTGTACATCACTTAAATGAACACATCTATCTATGAAACCTTTAATTAAACCAATAGGGTTGTTTCCAAAATCAGATCTCACTTTTCCAATTACTGGATCTTATAGTTTATAAAATTCTAATTTTAAAAACGCCCTGAAAATATTTTTTAAATATTGTTTATTATTTTTAATTTAATGTTGAAGTATGAATTTTCTATCACGATGTCGATTGGAGGGGCCCTCTGACGTCAAAGGGGTCGGATTTTCCACCAATTACAGCTTATGTGTCAGTAATTCTCAAATATATTTTTCTGTGCCGATGTTTTGTTTTGGTTATCTGCACGTCGAAAATAGAATTCACAAAAAGGAGGGTATCGTAGAAGCCAATAGTAGAAATCTACCGAAAAAATATATATTTATGGTATCGGAGTATTTTAAGAGTGATTGTGACTTCGTAAGTGCAGAAATACGAGGAGTGAAAATCACACGGTTAAGTGACATAACCTCTTTATCATAAATTTTATTAGTTTCCATCAAAGCCACATAGTCACATTGATAATTATGGGAACCTCTGAGTCACGTGACATCTAAAATTGTGAAACAACCATATTTCATGGCCAAATAAATTGTGATTAAATTATAATAATTAATTAATTAACTAATTAATTAAATTAAACCGTAAGACATAAAAAATTACACAAATTAACATTCTTGATTATAAGACATTATTGTATTTACAGTTTTATTTCAGTCTGCATTTAATGATATTATCCACCCCCAACCGCCTACACCCACCCAACCTTTTGGGAATTCACCCACTCATTTGGGTAGGGGCCCCTACTTTAGGTATACGGTGTGTTCGCCACTGAATGGTGTTTCATTACCTGTAGACTTAATTCAGTCATTACGGGTGGTAATTTTCCCTTATTTCGCTCGGAGCGCGCAAAGAAAAACCCGAGAAAAATAACTTTCTTACCTACTCCTTGCTTCGCTAAATAGTAGAACACATTACTGCAAAGATGCTGTCGACGACAAATTATTTCTTTTAATTTTTGCAAGAAAAATAGAATTTTGTTCGAAGAAAGCGACCTTTACCGAGAGTCTCTATACTATATAGAGTCCGTATACAAAAAATCAGATAAAATGGCTTGACCGTTTGGCCTGAATCCTATTTTGCGATTTACACTCGATTTCCAGGGCCCTTAAGAAATTGAGTGGATTTCAGCCAATCGCTCAACGATGACATCTTGTCACGCACAACTAAACTACTTTTTAATGTAGGGTAATAAGATTCCAAATACTAGAAAACTGTGGACTTGTATAATATAACATATGAACAACCACTCAATTTTATACTTAAATTATATAAAAATTGCCTTTTTTTAAAAATTAGGGAGGACGGAAAGCCAAATCGGATTGGTATTATATCCATTGTCCCCATTGATGTTATTAGGGTATTTTGAGATTTCGATTGCTTCTCTATGTTTTCTTGGAAAAATATTATGTTTTTGCGATCACGGTTGTTTTGTCAAACAAAATGCTATGATATCGAAACAGGACATAGCATTTTATTTGACAAAACAATCGTCACCGCAAAAACATACAATATTTTTCCAAAAAAACATAGAGATGCAATCGAAATCTTAAAACATCCTAATTACATCAATGGGGGCAATGGATATCATACCAATCCGATTTGGATTCCCGTCCTCCGGGGCTTTAAAAAAAAACTTGATTGGCTAATCATGTTCGACCAGTCTCCTCGGTGGGACGCTGTGGTCAATCACATGCATCGTAGAGAGTATATTTAAGAATAACGTAACCTGAGAAGCTCTGAAGAAGTAAACTGCAATGCTCACGAAACGTCAGCAAGATTCGTAATTTTGCATAAGATCAAAACCCAAAACACCTCCTTTTATTATAAAAGGAAATGCTATTTAGATTACCTATGCAGAAGTTCAGACAAAAATATTCAAGCGTTCGGCCTGCAACTTAAGCCCCGTAAACCTTATTCTGAAGACGGGCCTTAACGTTCCAGACAGAAATAAATGGTTGCTAAAGCTTGCTCCTCATTTGTTGATTAGGCTCAGCTTTACAGCTTTTTTGTACATAAGCTCAGCTTCGTACAAAACTTTGCTAGAAGACTTTTTGTTTATTTTATAAGGTGTATGGATGGATGTTAGTTTTAAGGCTTAGTTTTAAGGAAAATGATGTAAAAATGAAAGTGTAAGCCAGTCAATTTTTTAAGGCCAACAGTCTGAAGAATAAACGTTTATACTACTATAGGTAGTGCGATACCCTGTATTTAATTCATTTTTATAATAATTAATGCAGAATGGTTCTTTATTGAGATTTCCAAATTCATATTATTCATACATAATTTATAGCAATAATTATACAAGTTTTTAAATTAAATCATAACAAACTATATTTTACAATAACTGTACATCTTTCTCATAATCATTAACTTTCATTGGTTCGTGCCTTCTATAGTTATATCCGCATGGAAAAGTGTTTTGACGATTTTGTATATACTCACAGATATGTAGTTAAGGCTACCTACCAAAATTCAAAGTGACTGGAACCGAAAAGTGGCGTTGAAATTGTTGGGGCAGCAGATGCGACCATTCAAAGCTCGTTACAGGTAACGATTTTGCTATTTTATGTCAATAAATCTAATTTGAAGGTATGCGTGAAGTTGTAAGGAAGGGTAAAATAATGAACAAAATAAAAAAGAAGCTTAGAAAAATAAAAATTTTAAGAAAAAAAAAATGAATTTAGTCAAGCACACACAGATAACAATGCCGTGGACAGACATAACCACATTGCGTGCAAGCACGATGTTTGGCAGGAACGCTCCATTTTGAACTTTTCCCAGTGGTGTTCCGAGCATTTTCTGATTTTTAGGGTAGATCCTACTTCTACCTTATCTTCAAAACTTCCTCTCACCGCCTTTTCCCCCTTTCTTTTTATGACCAGCCCGATTGAACCAAAACTCTCAGCCCTCAATCTCTGCCTTTCTAGTTTTTCTGTAATGCCCCCTCCTTTTTGTCTCACGTTTCTGCTTGCAGAACACTTCCTGATTTGAATCCCTTTCTTCTTTGCTATCACTGTTTCCGTTACCCATCACACCGATTTGAAGCAAACTCTGTTCATATCGCCTTACGTAACTACCGTAATTTTTGTCTCCACAGCGCTACCTCACCCTGCTACTGTACCTTCTTCCGTACTTCTCTCTCCCTATCCCGCCCTGTAGCCGCTACTCGGCAGCATATGTCTCCACCCTGCTCCGCACGCCAAACAAACTAACCTCTCAGCCTACCCAAAACATTCTCAATCTCAGGACACATCACACACCTCTTCACTTCTACAATTTTATATTATTTAGAAACACACCTGATTTTGTTTGCGTCAAATAAATTTTCTGCTTCGCAAGGTCGAAATATGAATACCGTCTTGGTCCAGAAGATAGTTTTTTGTTTTTCCATTAACAGATTGCAAAATGTCAAATGTCAGCGTGAAAATCCCGAAGTTTTATTTATACGAATTTTAATGAACAACGAAAATGAGAAAAAGTGTAGACAGCGAGAATAGAACATTCAATATTGTGGCTATGAAACCGAAGTGCTACTGCCTGAGCGATCCGCCAATTTAAAGTATGTTTCGCGAAACTTAGGGTGACCATCCGTCCGGATTTCCCCGGACATGTCCTCATTTTAGGGCTTATGTGAGTTGTCCTATAGGATTTTTTACTTTGTCCGGGTTTTGTCCGGATTTTTCAAATAATATATTTTAATTTTTTAATCAACTGTTGGACCTTTTTGTGTACAAACTTTTATCATTCAATGCCATCTAACTCTAACAATCGACATATAGTACTGGACCGGTAGCTACGGCCGTCATAAGTGGAATAGGGAATAGAAAGAGAGAGAAAATGGAGAAAGTTGAACTGTCTTTTTCCAAGGATGATGATTGGTTCTAATCATCTTCCAACTGTTTGCATAGAAAGGGATCAATTCATCAATCGCCATCCTTAGAAAAGGACAGGTTGATCTTCTCGATTTCCCCTCTCTTTCTATTCCCTATTCCACATCCGATGGCCTTAGCTAGCGGTCCAGTACTATATGTCGATGTAGTGAACATGAATGGCCAACATTTTTTTAATAATATTGGACGAATTTCTAATTATATATCTATACAGTTTTTTCAAACTTTTTGTCCTACTTTTCGACAATCAATTATGGTCATCCTAGCGAAACTCTATATGGCTTGCTGCAGATACTTCAAAGTCGATTTTCTCGAATACGACGAAAGATATTAATACTCAAGTAATGAGTTTTCATTACAAAAATTATGAGCAAAAACTAAAATTGACATTCCTACTACCTTTAAATGCAGGCCTTCTTAACGAGTAGAGTAGAACCGGGACGGCAAGCATGTTAGTCGCAGATACTTTGTTCAACGCCGACAGATTGGAAGACCAAATCTGTCGAAGAAGATGCTTGTATCTGCTGCGAAGAGACTCCTTTACTGATGTTACGTCCTGAATGCGGCTTTGAGGCACGCCCAAGTATGTATAGGTCTCTCCAGTTTTAAGATGTCTAATAACACTTATATCCACAAGCTCAGGGTCCTTGGGAACGCCAACATCACAGCTCCACAAAAAAAAAAGTTGTCTATCCCAGAAACCAGAATAGACTTACCCTACGTTTTTGAGGTCACTGAATCCGAATCCGGGGTCCGTTTAGCTTCATTACGTCAGATTTCCTCCCTAACCTCAAAAAACATGTAAATCGCTGCTTTCAGGTGAAACATGATTTGTACCTATGAAAAGTGGTCATACCCTGTTTTTGAGGTCGCTGAGTACGAATCCGGAGTCATTGTGGTTATATGACGTCACGCTTCGTCCCTAACCTAAGAAGACCAGTTTATTGGTAATTTTATGTAAAACATGTATTACATTCTCATCTCAATGAGAAGGTATTGGTTTTATGTGAAAAATGACTTTCGCGGATTCAATCAAATGTCGACGTTTTTAGGCTCCCTGAGTCATAAAAAATGATTTTTACGAAGGTGTCTGTCTGTCTGTAGTCTGTAGTCTGTAGTCTGTAGTCTGTAGTATGTAGTATCGTGTAAGCACGATAACATACGAAAGATTGATCAGATTGGATTGTGCTTTGGCACACTTTTTGAAGGCCTAAAAAGCATGAACGACTTCGTTAACCAGCTACTTTGGATAGAAATTCAAAGAGTGAGCACATTTTGAAAAATTTTGAGACCATTTTTTTCAATATTTGAAAATTCTATGGACGATTATTCAAATTTTGATCGCACAAAAAATCATAAAAAATCAAAAACTCCATTTTTCTGTCAAACTATGCACGATACAAAAAAATATGAGGATATAGAAATCGTGCGTCTCAAAAAGATCTAAAAATTGGTTATGAATCACGTTTTGATAGGATGCTTAGTTTTTGTTTTATTCGTGAAAAACAACATTAAAAATAAAAAATAAAATTTTTTGGACAAGCGACACAAGCTATCAGAAAAAAATGAATAGACTAAAGTTGCTTATGCAAAAAACAGCTACACATTTTTTATTAGTAATGTTTCGATAGGATGCTTAGTCATCGAGCGCGAAGCGCGAGAAACAACAGTCGCGCGCCCTAGGCGCGCTCAAACTTGCAAGCGAAGCGAGCCGCGCGCATAGCGCGAAATGAGCATGTTCCCGCACTGTGGGCAGTTTTTTTCGATGCAAAGTGGTCATATCCTATGTATTTTTTCAATGCAAAGTTTCTATATCCTATGTTTTCTATGTTCCTGAGTTCCTGAGTTTGGTACCACGGTCCCAGCTGTTAAACTTTGATATGCAACTTCGAAAGAACTCTTAATCCAACAGACCAGAAACGCCACTCGGCCAAGTATGATGGCTTCCCGACTTTGACGAGGACAAAGTCAACTCTTTGTCGGGCACACTACGAGTTCATACTCACACCCTAATGCCCCCCTGCAAGAAAGTACGCTCCTACATGCTTTTTTTCAGGACAGTCGTCATCGTTCACAGAATCTGCCGGAGTAGCAGGATTCCGTCACTCGTTCAAGCAACAAGATCATACTGAGAGAAAATTAAAAAAAATGCATGCATGATCTGATATCCAAACATACAATTATGCAGTGCGAGAACTTGCGAATTGCTGCCCAGGTGCGAAATTCGGTCGGATGCCAGAGATTGACCATTGGGCCAAAGTCGGCCCTACATTGGTAACCGATCTACGGTAACCAGAGTTGGACCGACTAAGGTGTTTTCAAGGTGCCATGGTCTCACCGACGTTGGCAACCGACGTTGGCAGTGGGCGAAAAGCCGACTGTCGGCCCAACTTTGGGTCGACGATCGGGTAAACTGTGGCAGATTGGTCGGTACGACCGCAAGAATGCTGGGGAATGAAGTTTCGGCAGCAGGCGTTGCGGGAAAAATCGAATATTTTGTGAATAAAACATGTGAATTTTAAAATTTTAGACCAGTTTTGTAGCTTCTTCGCCATTTTCTGCATTTATTGATCCAAACTGAATTCAAAACAATCAAAAACCGATTGCTTTTCGATAAATATCATAAAATTGTATCCCTTTTTTTTAGGCATCAAGTATCGAAAATCAAGTTTCATTTTTCAACTTTGACTATTTCTCAACGAAACACAGGGCATCTGATTGATAAGAAACTTCAAATACAGATACTTCAAGGTGTCTGAAAGTCGAAAATATAT
>CAKNWU010255748.1:0-10489 GCA_932072015.1 Andricus quercustozae | reverse complement strand
ACTTGCAATTTAAATTTCTTGTAATCAATTGAAAATAAATCAATTGTGACCACGCATAAAGACATGAGCGACATTATTTTAGAACGCATTAGATTTTTTTAAATAAATTGTTTCATTTCACATTAACATTTTTCAAGAGCTTTAAATATCGTATTACTGTAGAAATATTATTAGACAGTTCGAAACAATTCAATCATTTTCAATTTATTTGACCCAAAAGCCAAAAGTGAACATAAAAATTCTCAAAGAAAGTCACAATTAATATGTAATGTTTTTATACAATATATGCTAAATGTCCGTCGAAAAACACTAATATGGGAGCTTCCATCTTATGATTTTATTTATGAGAAAGACCAATTTTTTACCAAAAATGGTTCCAAATTATAAGTCATATTCTTTGAAATCAAAGGACTTTTGTTTAAAATAACCGATTTCCGGTAAAAAAGGGTTAACATAACCTTAAATTGTTCCAAAATAATTAATCTTCTTTAAAATTTTATTATTTTTCTTTCCTTCTTCGACAGATTTGGTCTTCCAATCTGTCGGCCTTGAAAAAGGTATCTGCGACTAATTTGCTTGCCATCCCTGTTCAACTCTACTCAATTATAGTAGCTCCATTAGCGAAGCATGATATTACTGCCCTCGATATCGCCACGCGTAAGGTTATACATATGCAGAAGAGCTTACGTCCGTTCCGCGATTATACTTTCGACGCCGTCAAGGCTGGTGCCGACTTCTAAATCTCCAATGTCTTCAGACCAAATTATTCTGTACTACTTACATCGTTGCGAATGAAAGAGATCCTTTCCTGAAAATGGTCTGGAAACACAAGATCCTCTCTTTTGACATGTTATATCTCAGTCAGCGCAAGGTACTGATTAAATTAGGCTATTCGAGAATTAACATCTTAATCAGAGTTCCCAAAATCGACCCTCAGTAGTTTTTCATGCACGCTAATGATGCGAAATCTTGAAATCGTAGCTTTAAGGGCATGAGATACTTGGCCACTTCAGCTATACGCGACGTTTTCGTGAGCTCCACTGGCTCGTGCCTAAAAGTGTAGTGGTAAGTGGAGGGGGTGCTTTTCGTAGACGCATCCCCACTACTCTAATGCTGGCTTGCAGACTCTGCTACGATCACCCGTCCTGTAAAATTCAGTTTTGACGCATTAGGTCCCTTTCTTCGCGGACAGTCACATATAGTAATAATAGTATATTACAATTTATCTTATTTTTGCTTTAATACATGATATTAGTTTAAACGAAATGGCGCTCATGCTCTTACACAGAAATACCCTTTAAATAAAATCACCGTCAATAAGTTGAAATTACAAGAAATCAATCGTAGTCATCCTAAATGAATTGCAATAAATTTAAAAGCTCTTAATCATTTAAAAACAACTGCAATCATCAGCATCTCAATTGCAATACATTGCATCACTTTTACGTGGAACAATTTCATCCGTAAACAAGTCATGATATGACTCGGATATGAGAAAAATTCATCGGATATTGATGTATTTTCGTAAATAATCTGCGAAATTTGAGAAAGAATTGACGAACTCGATGTGAAAATTCTAAAACGGTTCATCACTTTTTTACGCGAATAATTACAAAGATATTACGAGTAGTTGGGAAAAGATTCTCAGAGCACTCACGAGCTTGTCCGACAAATCTGGGAACTGGAAAGCAGGCTCGCCTGTACGTGGCCCGCAAACACGCTCGCCCAAACGTGCGGTGCGTGTATGCGCTCGTATGTGTGCCTCGATGGCTGCGCGTGTTTACGCACTCCTGATTTACGTTTAGAAACTGGTGAGTCAGCAGTCTTTGAAGGTTCAAATCTTCTGAGTTGCGAATTTATAAATTAATATAAATTAAATCGCACAAATAAAATTTTTCCTCTTTATATTTCAGTCTGAAATTTTCAGGAACTGTTCGTAGGAAATTCGAACTGTTCGTAAAAAACTTCGAAATTTATCCATACATTTCTCATAGAAATAAGGATGTAATGTTTCATTTTTTTATCTCGTATCCGAGAGCTAGCTACAAGTTCCTGAATTTTTCGCAAATAAATCTTTTCCGTGTAAAAATGTCAGTCAGTTGCTATCGCAATTGTTATTACCTGTAAATCTACTGAAATTAACGTACATACATTTCCATTCCGTTTAATCAATTGAAATAACATGTACCTGCTTTCTATCAATTCGATTCACTTTTATTTATTTGCAATTAATGGGAATTATATACAATAACTTTCAACTAATTGTCATCGCTTAGCATCAATAGTAATCAATAGAAATGATATGTCTGAAATGACTTTTAATCAGTTGCATTCATCAGCAAATACATTTTAATACATTTTGGGTAGTGGAAATCTATTCTAATCAGTTTAAATCCAGTGTGATGAATCGAAAAATCAACTTTCAGCTTCGAAAACTTTGAAATTTGATATATGGGCGATTTGCAAATAGATTTCAATTTTGGTTTCCGACATGCGATTAAATGGAAGTTGTAAATTATGCAATAATTTATATTAGTTTTCTTAGATATATGTACCATGATGTACTTTATAACGTGGAAAAGCTGTTTGATCTAGACTATTGATTTTTTCCACTAATTTGTGTCTAATTTATTCTTTTACTTAAAGTACATTATTATAAAGGTTTAAAACTGGGTTTGGTAGGCTTATCGGGTAAAAATAATTCGAAAATTTTTTTAATGTGCAAAAGTTGTCTGCACATTCTAAAAAAATTTCGAAATTATTTCCAATTTTTTGTTTGAATTTTTTTTACATCTTTTTTGAGAATTTTTTTCCTGAAAATTATTGATCGAAAACTTGTTTATTTTTTTTTTATTTGTCCAAACAATTTTTTTTGAATTTTTTTTAATTTATCGAAAATTTGTTTCAATAATTAATTACAATTTTTATTTTTACAATTTAAACTTATCTCCTTGACGTGAATTTGTATAAGAAGAGTTCTTCGTAAAACAAATATCTATGGACAATATTTTATTAGGAAGTTTGAGAAGAACTTAAAAAAAAGTACTTTTAAAACATTTTTTTTCTTTCTCTTCAATGCGACTTTGAACCATTTGCAAGCGAGTGAAAAAAAAGGCTTGGGAGTGGTTAAAAGGCTTCAGAGTCGTTAGCTTCGGAGTTGTTATTTGCAATTTTTAAGTTATATAAAACACACCATTTAAAAAAAATAATTCCAACTTTGGAAAAGTGGTTTGCTCCATCAGCCCTTCGAATTTTATGGGGAAATTTTGTTGAAAAAAAATTATTTTGCGTTTGTACCTCTTTTTTTGGGAGGCTTAGGAGTTGTTATTCAGGTTAACCAATAGTTTTTCCCGTGTTCTCAGACGACTTACGAGGATTTAATCAATTTTGAGACTCTGGAAACGTCATGTGTTTATAAAATTTGATAAAAAATACCTATTTTTCATAATTATAATCGATTATAATACGAATTATCACCTCAAATTCGTTAAAATTACAGAGGCTTCGGAGTTGTTAACAAACCGAGGGTCAGACATATAAGCATGATTCTTTCATTCAGTATTTATAATCTCTAGCATGTTAGTATAGCAATTTGAACTGCATGATATATTTAAAACAAGTGCCAGAGGCCAATATTATAGAAAATTGTTTACCAGTCCAGTCACATTTCAAGTATGGGAATCTGTAGGGAGGGACACTGTAGGGAGGGTAAAAACAGAATACTTAATTCCAAAAAAGGTATGCCTGACCGTAATTTTTTTGTACTTTTTTTATATTGGCTAATAGAGTAGACCACCATATGTGCTGTAATCCCCTTAGTAGGTCAAAAATGTTATAGGAACATTAAATAAACATCGAGGGACATACAAATTCAAATCTATTTGAAAATCGCCCATATATTTGAATTTTCAATAATAATACTTTGCATTTCTTCACGTTTGAATTTATAATTCTACAATTACCAGTTTTATTCCAAACGTTTCAATTCTCTTGCAAAATTAATATACAATAATGAATAATTGGGATTTTCATTCTCTAGAATTCATTATATGATTGGGTGAGAGATCATCGTATCCACCATAAATATTCAGAGACAGCAGCAGATCCACACAACAGCAGTCGCGGATTTTTTTTTTCACATGTTGGTTGGCTGATGATGAAGAAGCATCCGGAAGTTATTAGACGTGGACGACAAATAGATATGAGTGACATCGTTTCGGATCCTGTTGTGGCCTTTGGCGATAAGTATGACTTTCAATAATATTTATATTTTATTCAAATATTAATGGAATGTACTTTAAACTGGAAATAGACATTTTATTCACGAATATTTCTAAAAAGTGTTGTTAGCTGATCACAAGGGGTTAAGTAATTGTTCATTATTGTCAGAATTATATTTTATTATTACCATTGTTGCGTTTAATTTCACATATCCCCTTTTCTTCTGAAAGTCCTGATTTCATGTTTAGATCAGAAGGATCTTTACTAAGGGATTAGGAAAAAATTCAGCAACATACAATAAACAAATTTTTAAGACTAAGGTTATTCTAAGACAATAGAAATTGAAGGTTCACAATCGTCAAAACCGACAGCACGGAGTTGGGAGTTGCTCAATCATCGTTATCACTAACAAGTGACTTGAACGAAGGTCTGGGTAAATTTCAACTCCTGAATTGAATGATTGTGATAATTGAAACGGAAAAGGGGAAAAAGTTTTAATCTTTTGTAGATTTTTTTTATTTAATAAGAGATAATTCAGTTGATCCGGATTTCAGGCACGACGGTAATTTAGGCAAAAAACTGGGTACTGATTTAAATTGACTGGGTATCCACTTGAATGTATGCCTGCTTCCCAAAACCGAACTGCGTTTGAAAATAAACTGAACTGCTTAAGTGATGGGTTCCTTGGTTTATATAGAGCATATTGACGGAATGGAGTCCCCATACCTTATGGCCCATCACGTCACAAATCCTTAGCCATGGTTCTGCTAAATATAATTTTGGATTGTTCTTCAATCATGCCATGCTAAGTGAAGATTTTACCCTGGGGACTTTATGTTGACTGATTAAATTTTTTTTAGATGTTTCTCAGCTCTTAAATAAAAGAAAATTTCTATATAATATCAGTCATTTATGAAGAAAATAATTAATCGTTTAATTCTTTATCAGGTATTTTCAACCTTTGAGATTAATCTGCTGTTTCATAATTCCAACAATTCTGCCAGTATATTTATGGAATGAAGATTGGTATTATGCTTTCATTGCCACAATTCCGCGTTACACCTATTTGTTGAATGCAACCTGGAGTGTTAATAGCGCGGCTCATATTTGGGGTGCGAAACCCTATAACAAGTAAGAATATAATAAATATATTAAATTTGAAATACTCACATTATATTAATATGAATAAGGTATATAATTTTCAAATTTACTTTACAAGAAATTAAAAAAAGCTTTAATTAATTAAAAATGTAATAACCTTTATTATTTTAGAAAAATAGCTCCAACGGAAAATCATTTCGTTGCATACGCAGCACTGGGTGAAGGATGGCACAACTATCATCACGTTTTCCCCTGCGATTACAAGGCGGCAGAATTAGGAAACTATAAATTAAACCTAACGACAGCATTAATTGACATGTTTGCAAAAATCGGCTGGGCTTATGATTTAAAACAACCTTCTAAAGAATTAGTCAGGGCAGTGATTGAAAAACGAGGAGACTGTTCTTATACAACTGAGGAACCTGAACCTAAATTCGATTAGGATTTTATTAGATAATTTAGGTAATTTTTGGTTTGCAACGCTTTCCAAATTATAAAATTGTTTTTGGTATTATTCTATTACAATATAGAAATAATTACACGATCAAACAAACATGTCTAAGTGGAATTCGATTTTAATGATACTTTAGAGATTTGGATCGTTGCTGGATCCAGCTTTTATTATTCTAAGAATTAATAATTAAAGACTCAATCTTATGCATTGTATTAGTATTTGGGAATAGTGACCTCCTCGATCCTCTACGATGCGATAGATAGTAGATTTCGACGAATTTTGATGCGCGTAAACTTTCTGCTTTGACGCAGCCGAAAAAGCACTATTTTTTCCATCAGATTGTTTTTTAATATTAACAGTAGCCTGAAGAGTACGGATGCGCGAGTCGAGAAATTTATTAAATTGATTAAGAGAAGGTTGATCTTCAATGCCACACGTTGACAACTCCCATTGATCTCGAGAATTTTTATCTAATTTATTAATAAATATAAAAACAAACAAATCATTTCCTTTATCAATCGAACGGTTTAGATTTTTCAATGCAGTCGTCACGGTAAAAATTACATTTCGCATATTCTTTAAGTGAACAATTTGCTTCAAATATTCATTAATCAACGTCTTACAATTATTGTAACGCTCTTCTAAATTATTCCAAATGATTTGAGAATTATTAGAGGTACCCGGTGGATTTTGTGCGACAACTAACGCTTCTCCTTTGAGACTTGTCTTCAAATAGTGCAAACTTTCCGCGTCAGGGAGAGATTCATTTTCAATAATGAGCGAAGAAAACTATGCAGGATACGGAAAAAGATCAATTTACAAAAATGATGTACTAAACAAAGATCTGTGGTTTTTTTATAAATCACTTTTTGATAGCACGCGTTTTATTCCATTCATAAAAGTTAAACTAAAAAATGACACAAGTATGAGGAAAAAGAATTACAAAACAAACGTTATTCACCCTAAAAAGAACGACAAATTTATTATTAAACATTTTTTGTTAGGAGGCGTAGTTTTTATTTGCGTAGCAAAAATATAATTACAAATGAAAAAATTAAATTTTTGGAAAAACGACACAGGATCAGAAAAAAATGTGACAAAAGTTATTCGCCCAAGAAAGATCTACAAATTTTGTTATTATTCATTATTTTAAAGGGCGCTTAGTTTTTGTCTCAATCGTAATAAATAATATTAAAAATGAAAAAAAAATCATGGAAAAACGACACAAGATGCAATAAAATGTTTAATAACAATGTTTTTTATTTTTGATAGGCTGCGCACTTTTTTTAATTTAAAAAAAAAAGACAATGAAAATACTTATGTTTCAATATAAACGCATAATATGAAATGTAATAATATACCTTTATTGAAATAATACATTTTGCAGGGTAGACGAAAATAAAAATTAATGCAAAATAAAGAACAAATATTAAAGTGATCATGAAAAATGAAATTTTTACTTTATTTTGAAATACCTAAATAAGCAGTCCCATATTGCGGTTCATAAATAACTATAAAATACACTTTATATGCAGAAAAGTTGGCCTTTTAGAAAAAATTGTGTGCGCATTTTTTTTCTTACAATCGAATTTTCTTCTTTTTCTCGGAAACAATGACAAATACGAAAAAATATTAAGATGAAAGTAGGCACGTCTAAAAAAATTTCTAAGAAAAAAGCCTTTTGTTCTTTCGTGATATCTTTGATCATTTACGAGAAATATTTAAAAATTACCTTTTTGAGGGAAAAAAGATTCTCCTGGCCTCAAAAATAGTTCAGAGGAAGAATAAAAAAAGATGCGGTTTTACGGAAAATATTTTTCTCATGTTTTCAAGATTTGGAGAAAAACGGTTTTCTGGAAAACCCCACCATTTTTATTTTTTCGCATATTTTTTACAATTTCTACTAATAAAAGAAAGGCATTTTATCAACATCATGCTGGCTAAACTATTTTTGAGGCAAGGAGAACTTTTTTCCTCTAAGAATTTCATTTTTGATCATAGTGCCCAGATATAAATTTTGTGGGTGATTCTAAAACCAATCCATTCAGATCATTAAATTTTCCATTTAGCAAAAGAAAACAATCCATCCTATTCAAAAGCATTTCTAAATAAATATCTAAAAATCCACACATTCTTTTTACAACCCTCGTAGTATAAAAAAGATGGAAAAAGGAAAAAGTGAGAGGTTGGTTTTTGGTTGACTTTTTCCCTTTTTCCCTCTTTTTTCATTATGTTATTCTTGTCTCTAATGAGCCGAAAAGTGAGGTTTTTGAAAATTTATTTTTTGATTGTGATCAATTTTTGCTTACTTTGCAATAGATTTTTCAATTATTGCTTAGTTTGTGAAAGTTATTCATGATAGAATGGATTTCGTTTCAATCTTAATTTAAATTCATTTTTGAATTTTTCTCGTAAACGATGGAAGTCATCGCAAAAGAACAAGAGACATTTTTTTATAGAACTATTTTAGACGTGCGAACTTTTATCTTAACATTTTTTCGCATCTGTCACTGTTTCCGAGAAAAAGTAGAATATTCGATTGTAAGAAAAAAAAATTCTCCTGGCCACAAAAGTCATTCAGCCAGCATCAAACTCACAAGATACCATTATTATCAAAGTACAAATTAAAAAAAAAATTAGCAAAAAATTTAAGGTTGGACTTTTTTTTGAGAAAATGGACTTTTAATTTTTTCAGAAAAACCGCCGCCAGTGTGTTATTTTAAATCGTTTTTAAATTTTCCGGCGGATTAGGAAAGAAAACGATAAGCGCTATTAGAATCAAAATCAAAATATCTTAAATTTTTTCATAGGTTATAGATGTTTAAAGAAAAAAGTCGTGTTTTTTTGAACACAAAGCACAACATTCAAATACGCATAACTTCTTAAATTTTTTTTTACTAATCGGAAACATACGTATCGCCTAATTTCCTCTAAAGAACAACATATTTCGTCCCCAAGAAATTCTGCGATTTAATGTGTAGAACCCTTTCTGATTTGAAATGGATTCGGTCCTTGAATTTTCTGTTTGTATCTCTCCGATTGAATTTATTATTTTCGAAATAAAATGTTTAAAGCGTACGCAATATTGAAATTAAATCAAAACCTAATATATGTTGTCCTGCTTAGATGCAATTGAATTATTACAATCATTTAATTATTTTCTTATTGCTATAATTTACCATTTCTGTCTATCTTTCAATAATTCTCGGAGTCAATGAAATATTTTCTGATCATTGCGTATATGTGTTGATAATTTCCAATTTTTTGAACTTCAATTAGGTTTGGAAGCTGTTAATGATATCATCTTTATACGGTGTGGGATTCTTATTTAAATTTCCCGCTACCAATGCCCCTTCAGCCGCGCAGGCCCATTGAGAGCAGTAGTTCTACATTTGGCCGGTATGCAGCGCTGGTGCTGCCCTTTCTCTAAACTGAGATTAAACTCCAAGAATATAAGAACGCTTCAACTTGAAATCAGGAGTTAATTGGCGAGGCGGTCGCCAATAAATTAATTTTTTCCCGATTTAACTACAATAGCCGTATTTTCAGCCCGATTTGCGGGTATAACCTCATCCATTCCTGACCAATCAGCCGCGCATGCTCAGTTCCGCTTCATTGCTTCCTCCGGGGAGTAATAAAGCTTCATTACTCCCTAGGGAGTAAAAAAGCGGAACTGATCCTGCGCCGATTGGTTAGGAATAAGTGAGGTTATCCCAGCAAATCGGGCTAGATATACGGGGCTATTGTAGTTAAGTCGGGGAAAAAGTATCGTACGCTCATTGGGAGGACACCAATGTAGCCTAATATACTATTTTGCTGTTTATCAATTATTGAAAGAATTTAATTTTTCTCCTCTAGTGTATAAAAGACCCAATTTTTCATGAAACAAAATTTGAAAAGTACCATCGAAATACAAATAAAAAATTTTAATATAAAAATAATCTCTGACTCGATTATATTAATTAGAGCTATTTTCATAAAAAATACTGAATTCTCAGTCAAAAAGTTTTCGCATTAATTTAATTTTTTTTTGAAACAAAAAAATCGCGGCGGACATAAAACTACGTTTTAACCTAGGTTTAAGGGCATGTGATACTTAGGGCCGATTCCACCAACCGTGATTAAATTTTAATCCTTGATTAACTTTATTTAATCAGTACATTGCGTTCCACCATCTTTTAAACCATGATAAAAGTAGTTCAATCGCTGTTTAACTTAATCGGCCATTTTTGGCCGGTTACCGACTTAACCAGCGATTAACCGGGCTCAACGTAACCTCAAAGTTTAGTTAACATGCAGTGCGATAGTATATATGGCTCAAAATGAAATATGTTCTTGAAATATTATTTTTCCTTTTCTTTTCGCTTTAGAAAACACCGCCTCACTTAATTAATTTGGTTAACGTTATTTTGGAGACGCTTCAGCAAAACAAGTAAACAACGCGTAATTTGTGACGTCAGAGTACTATTTATTTGGTTTGGCGTGCCAGAGATGGCGCGCGAATACAAGTTTCGTGACTCAGCCAATCAAAATCGCCGTTACAACAAAAATACGCAGAAACTAGACTTTATTGCGAACAGGGTATACGGTTAGTTAACCATAGGTTAAAAATGCATGGTGGAACGTTTTGCAAGTTAATCACGATTAATTCGTTGATTAAAAAATAATCATGATTAGTTAACCATGGATTTAATCAGAGATGGTGGAATCGGC
>CAKNWU010255734.1:0-12800 GCA_932072015.1 Andricus quercustozae | reverse complement strand
CAAGTATATTTCGTGAATAAAAATTCTAATTTTATCATTATTACTCCCAAGTGCGAATTGCCAAAGCTGAAAATACGGCACAATATTGGCCCAATCACGGCAGTCAACAGTAAGCTATTGTTTTCGGGCCAATCTCTGTGTTTGAATCGGCTAAGTTATGGGCCAACAACAACAGCGGCCTTTGTCGGCTTTTCAAATTTACCTACCTTCAGCCGAAGCTTGGCCCAGTATCGGCACTATACTAAGCCGATTGTCACATTTATTACGGCATCCCGTTTCGCAAGTAGAAAAGCCAGAGTCCGGCCCATCGACGGCATATGAAGAGGTACAAGCTAACCCCTTGACGGTGGTTGTTGTGGACACGAGCTATCAGACTCACTGCTTACTGCGGAGCAGTTTGAGCTCTTCAGGGAGGCCACCTGGAAGGCGCTCGAAAGAGTGTCCCAGATCAATGGGCAAAATTCGAGACTTCCTTCTGTGGGGGAGGGATCTTCGTATTTGTCACAGCCAACCCAGCGGCTAAAGCTAGGCTACATAATACAGTGGCCGAGACAAGATCCTGGGAAGGGGCAGACTTAAAAATATGTGGGGTTGAGTTACTCCAAAAGATGGTGTGAGCTAGTGCCTGGTTCCCAGGTAAGATGGAAGTACCCGCCTGTGGTCCTTCGGCGATTGGAGGGATTCAACCTTTCACTCAGGACAGCGTCCTGGCGAATCGTCTGGCATGATCGGCCTCAGGAAGAACACACAGCGGAAGGTACCAAGGTACCAGGGATAGGAGGAGCCTGTGGGGACCCAGGAAGACCGGGAGCAGACCAAAAATGACTGCTCCTGGCCTAAACATTACTTAAATTAACTTGCATCACAGTAAAGGCGCCTCTGCGATTCCACAGAGGGGCATAGCTCCGAGGCACATAGCTATCTCGCTAATCCGGGAACCTTGGTTAGTTCGACATACCATAAGGGGGGGGGGGGGGGGGTCGGTGTTGTAGAAATAGACAATTTCTATGTACTTCGAACCGCTAAATCTTCATTCTCTGTCAGAATTTCCGAACAAGTTTGTATTCTTTGATAACATGTTTTCTATCACTAAAAAAGTCAACACGAAAACAATGGTTTTGAGGTTAGGAAGTGAAAAAAGCTAATTTGAGAATTCTGAGTGCAAATTCGGATTCAGCGACTCGAAATCCATAGGATGTGACTACTCTGGTTTGGCGAAACATTAAATTTATTTCGGCAAGGTTTTACGGTATTGTTCTCTATGCAGACCTCTCTCACCCCATAGTATTGGGCCCAACGGACCATAAGAGACCATTTCTATGTATTTTTAGCCGCTGAATCCGAATTTGTGGTCTAAATTTAAAAAAAACACGGGTTTTTTTGGTACATACTTTTCAATGGAAAAACAGTAAACAAACTATGTTTTTTGAGGTTAGAAAAAAATCTGAGGGTGATGGCGGAATTCTGACTTTGGATCGTATATTTTACATGTACATAACATCGTATAATAATAAATATTTAATTATAATAAGAGCGTTAAAAATTTGGTGTTTTAACTTTTTTGAGCTGTACCTTATGAAGATGGCTTTTTCATCGAGTTTCAACTCGTAGGTTTAGTGCAATGGTTAAGACTCCCGACTGCTAGGCGATAGATCTAGGTATAGATGTAGGTTCGATACCCCGTAGCGTTAGAAATTTCAATTGTAATATAATCTCATGTCATCATTAAAAACGTGTCGATCAACTTATTCATAGTGTTTTTCATAACTACTGCATTGGGCGACATAATATCGTCGAATCGACGAAAATATCGATGATTTTTCGACAACACAAAAAACAACGTTGATTCGACGTCTAATCGACCATCCATTTCTGACTGGGATACATCGCGGAAATTTGAAGTAATGATGCCTTCATCATATATTTTAAAAACATTATAATTAATGCTCTCATCAATGTAATATTCTTGTACGTGTAAAAGATTGATATGTCGTTCCCTCTTTTGTGATGTAATATATAGGGGAACGACAGTGTAATCAACATTCCTTCGTACAAGACCGTATACATTGATGGAGATATCATTTTGCCGCTCAAATTTTGGGATATTTTTTAAAGTTACAGGAAAGTCTATACCAGTAAAATCTAACCTATCTTCATGCATATTATAAATAGAAACACGATAGGCATTCTGTAAATCTGGATATAATGCTGATAGAACAGCCCATTTAAAACAATGATTATCATTCTTATTTTCTACATTTACACATGTTCGTTTTTTCTTCATTGGATAAGGTAGGGGAATAAATGATCTAGCCCGCAAAGGATTCTATTTATAGACATTAATTTCTAGGTGTATGATTGAATGTAATGTCAAATCCGGAATCAGTTTCCCGGAATTCTTCAAATTTTTGCAGGATTAGTCCTTTCATATATTCATTAAACCAATCGTCTAACAATGTCGTCGGGAATATTTCATTTGTTTCGGCCAGAAATGTTTTCACGTGTAAAGACTGATCATCCTTTGTTACATGTCTATATTTGGCTACTAGCACATCGTAAACTTTGACAGCGTAAAATTTAAATAGGGGATTGCCGTCACATTGTCACCCTACCCCACCTCCACTCTGACCAAGCACGTGTGAATCAAACTGCGCAAGTGTTATCTTTCATCTGTGGGAACCCCCTCACTGTGTCACGTCCCGAGCAAAAGGCGAGGGTAGTATGGAAAATAGGAAAAGAGAGAGACCAGAGTGCTGATTAAGTCAGGCTGGTAACACCTGACCAATTATTTAATGTGGGTTTGTATGTCACTTATCAGCCCTACGTGGACTGTGTCAGAATTCAGAATTTAAATAAGTGTGAGATAGTTGGTTTAGCAATTCTTTTATTATAAGGAATAAGAACAGAGTTAAAGAGTTACATAAATTAAAACTTACGTGTGCCTTTCTATGCTTGAAAGGGCGAGAGTGAGTTGCTTTGTCGGTTGGATCTCCGCTTATGACGTAAAACACCGACTGAGTTTTACCGGATGATAAGTTGAATATGCTGGCAAGTAATTGGATAATGAGTCCTTTCGCGAACGTTAACATCGCGGACTTTATTCGGAAAGTTGCTCTGCGACGACCGAAAGCCTCAGTCGAAGGGACAGTCCAAGACTTGATCCCGTTAACTATTGTGAATTTGAACTTTTAAAATATGCCACTTAATCAGAGTGTTTCTTCGGTCACGATGAGATAGAAGCCGTTATTTTGTCAAAACTATTCGTTAACCGTAGATCGAAGTAAACAGTATAACTGCCGAGAACGTAAGATGATTGACAAGGGTAGCGTAGGGGTTTATATACGCTTGATACTTCGATAAAGTCACGAACTTTCTTAGAAGCAACTGACACAACGTAAACAAGGCACGCTCCGGTCACAATGTCACCAAGGCATGTTCCTCTTTGAAATAAATTCTATTTATGGATTTGGGATTATTTGAGTGAAGATTATTTATGTCCCGTTAACTGATACCTTCGGTGGTCGGTCGTGTCTTCTCTAGATTGGCTATATGTAATTTGATAGGCGCGACCGTGGACAGCGATCGCGCATCTCAACTCTCGACCTTTCAGGAGTTTGGATTTTATACGTTAGCTTAGCTATAGGCGATATCTCTAGTCAGGCACTTTCGGTTAGCATCTTGTCTGACTATTTGCATGTTTCTTCACTAAGTTGGTTATACTTTAATAGTAAACTGTAGTATGACATTATATCGATAGCTTATTACTTTACTTTTAGACATACGTGTGCATTCATTTTCTATATGATTAGTTCTACTTTGTTATTGTTTATGTTTCAGATTATTAGGAACATGCATACATTCGTATGATATTAAATATACTTAATTCTCTTATAGCGGTAGAGTCTGCAATTACAATCTCTCATTTACCGAACGTATGCTAAGTTATCGGTAGCCTCTGAGTTCTTATCCCTTCATGGTAATACTTTAAGTATCTTGTGGTCTCTGTCTTACCGACTGTAGTGCAGTTACCATACTTAGGTTCAAACTCAGAGAAGATCGGTAATGTTCTTGCGTTTATTTAATAGAGTTAGCCGGAAAGATGTGGAGCAAGGTAGGTTGCACCTAGCTAGGCGTTAAATCCAAATTTGTAAAATTTCGGGATGTAACAGCTGTACTAGTAATACTTTATATGTGGGACCCTTCACAGCACTACACCCTACCTCCATCTAGAATATTCTGTTGAGACTCAAACTGCGCATGCGCGTTCATATTATTATGGGGATTCACCCGCCCACGACCATTCTAATCATGAAGCTGTGGATCAAACTGCGCATGCGTAATATTTTATCTGTGAGGGCCTCCCCACCCCAACTCAATCTATAAATTGAGTTCTAGAATATTCTGTTGAGAATAAAACTGCGCATGCGCGTATATATTATTAGGGGATTCACCCACTCCACCTTCACCCTAAGCAAGAAGCTGTGAATCAAACTGCGCATGCGCGTATGTATTATTAAATGTTTCACTGCACTATCCCACCTTCAATTCCATATAGATTATTCCGATAAGAATCAAACTGCGCAAATAGACATTTAATAATCAATTAAAAAATATTTATTAAAAAACATCTAAACCTAGTTTTTATAATTCGATATAAAAAATCCACTCCAACTCTGGAAACAGAAAAAACCTGAAACAGAAAAAATCTGAAACAGAACAAAAACCTGAGACAGGAAAAACCTGAAACAGAAAAAACCTGAAACAGAAAAAACCAGAAACAGAAAAAACCTGAAACAGAAAAAAACCTGAAACAGAAAAAAACCTGAAATAGAAAAAAACCTGAAATAGAAAAAACCTGAAACTGAAAAAACCTGAAACAGAATACAACATAAACAAAATAACTGAAATAGAAGAACACAATTGTCTAATATATAGAGATTATATAACGAAATTCATATACGAACATATTTTTTATCTTCTTATTTTTATATAAAATTTAAATCTTCCTGTTTTTTTATTATAAAATGAAAGATATATTTAATTTTTATTAAATATGACTATGATGTATGCAGTAGGGAGGGTGGCGATGGCAACGACGAGGATACCGGTGACTACGTTTCTGACCTCTAATTTCAGCTAGTGGTGGCGGTGGTGGTGTTAATGGCGGTGGTGTTAATGGCAGTTTTTTTTTACGAGGGAAGGTGGAAAATGTTCAACATTTATTTGTGAAGGGTGAAGGGTCCAAACTTCACGGTAGTGTGGGAATCTTAGTAGCATCACTATAATGACCCTGACATATATAATATTTAATTATACCTTGCTTATAATTATACATTATACAAAATTAACGTTGTCATTATAATAATGATACCAAGGAACCCACTAAAAACCACCATCCTTTCCTGCCAACCCATGTCTTCGGAACCACTTTCGCATTACTTGAAGGACATAGGAGTAAGGCCATTTCGCCGTGCTTCGGCGCTGATCTTCTTGTGCCAACTTGGAATTCCTCTAGGCTTCTTCCTGGACCTGCATTAGTGCGAAAATGTCGCACAACGGGCTCGTCGGCTTTCGACATCATGGCTGGGTGAAGCTACTTATTCATGTCTTCTAGGAGGCTTCCTCGACGGGGTTGCCTCCCTGAAAGACAAACATTTCATTGACCCCGGCAGATGGTCAGTCCGGGGCTTCTTACTATGTGCAGCGCAGAGGAAGCACTGCGGAGTGCGCCAGCACTCCGCAGACTTTTGACCCTCCTTGCCGGACGTCCAGCACCCGTTTGCCCTATCAGGGGCCTTGCAGCTCGATGCCCTATGGCCAAAGCCGAGGCAGCGGTAACACCGAATGGCCTCCATTTTCTTGCGTAAGCTACAGGACACCCACCCCACCTTCAAGTGTCCCGCGCTTACCAAGCTCGCCGCCATTTCTTCGGTCAGTTCCACAAAAGCCCTCAGAGTTCCTCTGAAGGCCCTCTTTGTGAGACTGACCCTGAACTCACCTACTGGTTGCTCGCCAAAATATCTTCTGACGGCAGCCTCGAACTCCTTCGCGTCTGTGGTTGTGTCGAGGTCCAATACCTCGACCTCGGTGCGAGGGACTAGCTCCATCACACTGCCACCTTCACCCACAACCTTTTTGATCGCAGTGGAAAGCTTGGATCTGCCATCCGCTGAGGGCTTTACTTCTACAAGGACACCCTTGATTGTTACGCCAAGGGAGTCAGGACTGACCTTTCGCTTGAGGTCCTTGAGAACCACTGCGTAGCTCGAGCCCTCAGCCGGTTTGATTAAAACCGCTTCGGGTCGAGCTCTTCTCTGCTTCTCCTTCTTCTGTGAAGCGATGTTTTTTGTTTCACCCTTCATACTCCTTTCTTCTGATTTAGGGGTTGAAGTCTTTGGAACGCTGTTCCGAGACTTCAACCTCTTCGTGCTGGGCCTTGGCGTGGCAGACTCAGGGGTGCTCAACGTGAGGTTTCTCGGCCTCTTCCCAAGTGTGGGAGCGAGAGTTTTCCCGTTTTCCCCTGCAATTTGCACCCCTTTACAAGTCATTGCTCCTGGCCTCACTCTTTTCTTGATCTGCTCCACCCTTTCGACAACTGTGTCCTGGTAGCAGCTTTTGATCATGCGGAACTCTATCTTTACGCCATCTATTCCGACGTCCATGTCGTTGAGCAGCTTTGCCGCATCTCCGATGCACTTACGTACTGGATGGAAGCCACATATTGCTCTTCGAGTCGCTAAAACTCTTGAGATCTCCAATGACTTCGCGTAACTCCTGTAGGTGTTCCTCCAATTTCTGAGTCGCCGACTCAAAGCCCTCCCACATATATCGGAGGAGAGACTGATCACGCCGATCTTACCCTTCTGAGACGTCCAAAGGACCTCCAAGCTCCTCACATACGCTCCTCTCCAAGTATGTTTACCCCCCACCGAACCCAAAAAAAAATCCACGAGGCCGGCACTGACCACCGAGGCTTGCACCCGATCGGAATCAGTGGGGAGATACTACTCCATTGGGGTACATTGTTAGTAACATACTTCGTCATGACTGGTTTTTAATTCGGGGTTCCTTCCCCTAGCTGGTTTGTGTCCACCCCGGGTATTTGATTTCCCCTATCCGCAACCTGGGGAGGCACCCGATAGGGGACGGTGGTGTTGATGGCGGTGGTGTTGGTGTTGTTGTTGCTAGTGGTGGCGGTGAGTCTAAAATCTGCTACAGAGAATATGAAGATGATGCTTGTGGCGGTGATCCCTGTGGCGGTGGGACTGGCGATTGTGTTGAAGGCCACTCCAACTCTGTGAAGTATATTGATGATGATGTGTGGAAGTCTATCACTAGCTCCTCTGATGAAGACAACCATGATGAAGGAGATGATGAAATAAGTAGCTTCCATCGAGCCATCTGTAATCAATATATTTAATTAGGACTATCCTTTGACTCAGCCATCTTCTTCTCTCGAGCCACTGCTGCTGCTGCTTCTGCTACTACTGATGCTGCTGCTTCTACTGCTTCTGCTGCTGGCTACCTGAAACAAATGGTGCCAGTCGACTTCGCTAGCACGCTATATATCCTCAGATCTCCACTCACTCATCACTATACCACTCCCGATTGTGCTTGGTCATGGGAAATGCCACCGCAGACCGAACGAATACGCGAAACATATGGAACACCGGTGGACGTGGAGGGAACAACAGCACTGGGGCGACACACAGTTTGTCGTTAAGGTACGGACAGACTGTGAACCAATTCAACGACCCTTAAATGCATTGCAGACTGTTGATAAATTGATATTAGTGCTGGCAGAAAGTACTGAGTGACGTAATTAGTTATCTATAATCGATTGATAAGGTAGGCTCCTGATATAGCGACTGACGCTCGATCTATGGCTGGAGACTTGCATCATCGATGGCCCCTGTTTTACCGACAGATGGTAAAATGATAATATAAAAGTAACCGACTTACCTGTTTTACCGACTGACGGTAAAATAGTTTCCGACCTTACCAACAGATGGTAAAATGCTAATATAAAAAGTTACCGACTTACCTGTTTTAACAAATGATGTTAACATAGTTTCCAACCTTACCGAGCGATAGTAAAATGATCATATAAAAACTTTCCGACCTCCCTGTTTTACCGACTGATGGTGAAATGGTTCTCTACCTTACCGAGATATATAAAAATGACAACATAACAAATTACCGACCTCCCTGTTTTACCGACGGATGGTAACATGATTCCCTACATTACCGAAATATGCTAAAATGATCATATAAAAATGCCGACTTACCTATCGACGGTCGCTTAGCACGGAACAGTACCTTATAATGTTAACTTAGCAGCAATCTCAATTACCAACCGCACTTTTTTACCGACCAATAGTGAAATGCTATCCCAGCAGGAATCTGCATTACCGACCTCACTGTTTGAACAGAACACTTCCTTTGTCAGTGGCGCCATCTGTTGGTATCAGCAACTTGCGACCGTGGCGCTATCTGTTGGCAAATGAGTTGATAGCCGCCTAGCCCTACTACTAATAACTTGTATGCTTTAAAAAATTTTCAACTTCATTTGCTTCAAAGTTGCGGTTGTCGTTTTCGGCATTACAAGCATGTCGAATAGGAATAAGAAAAAAATTAAGTTGAAAATGTCTATTAAACAACACTTAATAGAAGCAAATAGAGGCCAGATTCGGCATTTATTCGGCATTACTATTTTTGTATTAAAAAATATATATGCACATTTTTATTCAGTTTCACTTTATTTATTTAAATTAAAGGTAATTTCTGTATGAATTGTCTATACCAAAGATATCCTGTCATTATTGACAAACTGTACCAAGTTAGTATATAGCTCAAATGTTCATTTCTTAATGATACTTTGGTTTGTCCACTTATCGGAGTTCCTGGTTTTCTACTACTAGCAGCCAGATCAATAAATATTGGATCAGCATCTGTTAGCTCAGCCATTTCCTCAACATTTCTGAAAAATTTTAATTGGTTAATTGTTTAGTTAATAGAATATTCTACCTAAAAATAAACTGAAATTCTAGATTTGCAATTGAACACTGCATACAGGTTTTAAGAGTTCTTACAAGCCTTTGTGGCTTTCACATGTGAGAACTCGTATACTTTATACCTGGATATGGGTTTTCGCAGCAAAGATATATACCTAAAATATATATTTACATGTGGGGCATTCCATTTCATATGAGTTTACTGCCCAAAACGAATGTTTTTCGATTTTCTTGAAACTGCGGTAAATTGTAGTACTATAGGACCCTATTGTACATGCAAACGTATAAGCCACCATAAAACATGGTTACCGAGATATTAAGCGGGCGGGGGGGGGGGGGAGGGAGGTTACTTGGTATACTTTGGTGCGTAGACCATTTCTTCAAAATATATGTCCTTGGTCCTTTTCATTTATAACCCTGACTGGACATAATGGACATTCCAGGAGAATCTGCGATATTAATTTAAATGATATCATTGCAAAACTTGTGGAGTCTGTATTCAGAACCTGAAAGAATACAATGAAAAACAAATGAGGAACTCTGAAGTTGGTTCAATGCGGGGTTAGGTTTTTAATACTAATTAACGTGAGTGAAGTTTCCGAAACTAAACCTACGTGAAATGGGAAAAGATCCAAAGTGCATCGATGGCGGCACTTGTGTTGCCAAAATGTGTTCAAATTTCAAATAAGACCGCGGGTGTACTTGATGACCTAAAGTTTAAAAATTCAAATAAAGTTATTCATTGACACTCGTTATCGTAAGTATATAACACCTTGACTTTGACATATTTGTCTGCATGTTTATTAGTTTATGACAGATGGGTTTCGCGACAGATGGGTCACTCTTTAAAACTCTATTAATCAAATATTTTTTTAATTTAAATGATTTTTGTTTTTATATTTTTTTAATTTAAATGATTTTTGTTTTTACTTCTTCAACTATAAATCGGACAATTTTACAATATTACATTATATTAAAATAAAGAAATTATTCTACTTTTGGTTGAAAGTTAATTCCTTTTTGTGGAAAAGTCCGCTATAATATTTTTGGTTTAGAACTAATCTTTTTTTATTTATAGACCTCAATTTGTTTTTGAGTAGTCGCTCCGCAGGGGGTCCCCGCCGCGCCGGTAGGTCTGGGTTTTTGGTTTTTCCCGGCATTGTCACTTTGTGAAATTTTCAATTAAATTTAAATTTAGCTTAGTTACAAATTCCAAACAATTATCATAAACCCTTAGAGCTTAGAATCTTAGAGCTACAATTAGGCCAGATAACTCAGTTTCAGTTTGAATTTTCACTGACAACATCGTTTTTGAAATGTCTAAGCGCAAACGCAATAATTCTGAACCGGGACGCAAAAAAAAGAAGCAGAAAAGTTACGGTGATGAAAAATATGAAGAAACCACTGAATCCAAAAATCGAGTACTACGAATTAGAAATGGTATGCACATTTGGAGGTTCATTTAAACCAAAGGGCGAAGGTTTAATATATAAAAGGTAAAATAAAAATCTTTTTAAAATCTTTTTGGATTTAAAATTTTATTAATTTTTTGAAAATTAATTTTTTTGTTGAAAATGAATTTCTTTAACTGAAGAAGTAACTATTACATATTTGGTTAAAGATTGATCTCTTTTAGTTAAAAAATTAACTGTTTGATAGAAAATTCATGTATTTCATTGAAAATTTATGTATTTTGTTGAAAGTTTAATTATTTTATCGAAATATCCACGCTTTAATTAAAAATTCATTCATTCAAAAACGATATTTCTTAAAATTAATATAGTGTGATACCGTCACACTAAATTTTCAATTCTTCAATAATTTACTCGGACTTGGTTAACTTTTTCTAATCAAACTCATTTTCTTCCAATTCAGCAACTCAATATCTCAGGAGTAAGTTTTTATTTTTTGTTTGAACTGAAAATTGCACTTTTTATTTTGATTCGCAAACGAACCTGTTCCGATTTTAGGTTCTTGTCACTTTGAGATTGTCAAATACCACATTCTATTTCTCGGAACTGAATTTTTTTAATTTTACTTTTTTAGCCTCAATTCATAAACACTTTAGCTCACTTTTGTTGTATCTTTTTGTTATTTTGCTCTACTGAAAAAATCCGATTTTGTTGTTTATCGATTTTGAAAGTAATTTGTCTATCTTTGTGTTTTAGTAACACAATATATTTACCAAGTTTTGGTCCCTTACTTTCTAACTTTGAAAAAAAGTATATTTCATTTTTTTCTGTTTTAAATCATACATTTTATTATTTTCAGCACTACAAAAGTAGATTGTAAGGCGTTCATAAATCTACATGCATCAAAGGATGGAAACATATTAGAGATCACAAAGATCAATTTAGAGCATACCAATCATGAACTATCTCAGGTAATTTTTTCGATTAGAGTATCAATTGAGACGATAAAATAGGGTCAGTCTAGGCCACCTATTAATTTATTATGTTAAGAAGTGAATTGTTAATGTTTTTGATTCTATTTGGAAACGAATAACAAGTTTCTGTGTCAAGAAAATGACACCTGACTCAGTGAAATGCGGTCATTTTTGAAGAATCAACGAGAAAAAAATGTTTTGTAATTGTTTCTTTATTATATTTTCAGGGGCCAATGTGGTATTATTAGCTCTACGAAGAGTTGAGAAGTTACCTCTGTATAACAAAATGTTATGTAATGAATTATTTACTAAAGATTATTACCTTCACAATCAAAGATTACTCCGAGACTTTCACAACAGTCAAAACACTGATATTGGTGAAAGTAGCAGTATTGTAAATGTGAGTGGGAATCTAGGAATGCCTGCGGTAGTTCAAAATAGTCGCAATAATAATTCAAGTTATGCGCGAAAAAGGACGAATGCGTCATTTATTAATAATAACCTAAGTCATTTGATGGGTGTATTTTCCAACGAGCAGTATTGTCAGAGATTGGATTTATTAAAAGAGCTTGATGAGTGCTGGAGAAATGGTACAGAAGTTACCTTAACAAAAGTTCTTAGTGAACATGATAAGCTTGAATTAGATTCTACTGGTGTCAGAGGTACTCCTCCTGTGGTTATTACAAATTAATTTGTGGTAAAAAATGGGATTCTCGTGGCTGAAGGAATAGATGGTGCGATGAAGGATGTAACTGTAGAAGACTTTGCGAATTGTATAGTTCGTCCTGTAATTGTTAATGAAACAGTGCAAAAAGAAGATGCGAAATCGACGTCAGAAATTAATGTAGAGGATATTAGAATGCCTTCCGTTATTAAAAAACGCGGACGCCCTGAACATAGTGATACAACTACAGAAGTTGAGTTGCGAAAAAATCGACAGGTAAAACTTCCTGTATGATTTATGAAGCATAAAAAAAAAAGAAAAGATATACTATATTTTAAGTGGGGTTATATCGCGCGATAAGGAAACTGCAATATTCAATGGCGATTATTTAGTTGAAGAACGTGACTTAGAAATGCGTCCAGAATACATAAAGCACTCAATACTGGATGATGTACTTGATCTAGAAATTTTAAAAACCTAAATGACGAAATCCGGGTTTGAATGCTTAAATAGAACTATAGAAAGTAAGCAAAAAAGTATAGAATACGGATACGCTACAGCGTTTCTTTATAGTATCCACATCGTATCCTCTCCGTATCATGCAAGAAAATTTCATTAAAAAAGGAAGATGAACATTTAACTTGTTAAAATTCGGATTCTACGTGAAATTTTGCATTAGAAGGTCAAGAAGTAATCGCAATAGTATTTCGTGCAACGATAAAAACTTTTAAAAAAT
>CAKNWU010255698.1:0-13039 GCA_932072015.1 Andricus quercustozae | reverse complement strand
TTCCATTTGACATTAAAAAAGATAAAATAAATGGAATCTATCATTGATTGTTACTTTTAAAATATTTTTATTAATACATGCAAATTATAACAAAGTTTCAGGATTATTGGGACCGTTACAATTACTGGGAAATTTACCTTAAGCGTTTTTGTGAAAACATATTTTTTCGATTTTAATGATCAAAAACCTCATTTTTCTCTAAGACGACGTAATATATAAAGATTAGTTCACAATTGAATATTCTTCATCTTCCTGGAATCTATAAAATTATGTCTGGGGTAATTAATTATAACAAGCATTTTTTTAGCTGCTTTAGTTTAAGGTAGCTGCGATGAGGAATGTTAAAGGTGCTAGGGGTGCCTTGGAAGTTCTTTATTATTACTGCAAGGATGGAGATATCTACTATATTATTGAGAAGGTGTATGGGGTGATTATTTTTAATTCGAAAATTTTCTGGTTGTTTTGTTTGATGTCATCTGAGATGGGGTATCTTGTGAAAGTGTCTGGTGTGATTTTTTCAAATTTAAATTTTTTGGCTGTTTTAGTTGAGGTTAAAGGAGCTGAGATGACCGCGTTCTCCCATCACCGTTTTCATTAATTTAAAAAATTGCCATAATATAGAAAGTAGCCCCGCACAAAATGTATGGAAAACGCCTTTTGGTCAAAGTTCGGTTTTCTGATGCTTATCAAAAGTCATATTGGGGCAATTTCACTGAAATGCTTTTTCCATACCTAGGAGAAAAATGCAGGGGACTAAAAACTAGCATAGCTCGTTAAAGTAATATTCACATGCCCAATCGGCATGTGACAAATATTCAATAATAAAACCACCTATTTTAACACAGAAAGATTCCTCTATCTTAGAAAAAATATATTGTGATCCTTGCAATTTCTAATTACCTTCAAATTTTAAACTTTTAGATTTCATTTTTTTTGTTTTAATAGGCTGGTTAGGGTAAAATTTCTAACAAAATCTAGTCTTTTCTTGTAAATATTTTTAACATCTATTGTTATTTACAATACTTTTGGAGTTCTTAAAGTTCCCTAATTCTCCTAAAATATTTCTAAGAAATGTGTGAACTCTGGTATGGATTCGGTTATATGGACGAACTTTAAATCGATTAATTTGTTAGTGCCACATTTTGATGCAGCTAATTATGACTTGTATTCTTACAGCAGTTGCAAAGAACTTTACAACGTACGTACTCTGCACCAAGAGATCATTTTCTCGGTCAATCTAGCAGCACACCGGAGACGACTGAACCCGAAATCAACTCCCGGCTCGAATCTTTATGCTTACGAATGACTGAGCAAGCTATTGGGGGTTTTGGCGAGGCCTAAGTCTCAAACTGTTGTTAAATTGGTATCACATGCAAGCCATGAATAATGTTGAACTCTTAAATTTAGAAAGTAATTTCTTAAGTCCTTCAGTGTAATATTTACTTGCAATCGACGAACGAGAGTGACCACAGAGCGTTTATAAAACGATTCTTATCGAACGCTGTTTCCAGTTTGGATACATAGCGATTTGTTTTTCCACTTACGTTCATTAACAATCTATCACGAGCATATATACCATATTTCAGTGACACTCAGTAAAATCATATTTATGAACTGACAAAATTTGGCAAGCCAAATGATACTAGGTAGATAGATTCCATCTTATTTACTGGGTCTGCAATTATATATGACAGAACGATTCCTCGTCGAACGCAGTGCATCACGAATAATTTATGAGCAATTTAATTAGCAGCTTAGGAAGTAGAATATCTTTTTTTATTCAAAGTCTTGAATTTTCATCTATTTTGATAGTTAACCTGTGATTAATCAATAATCATAAACAATGTGAATAACCGAAAAAAATAACCATCTACTACGTTTACAGTTATTATTAAGAGGAAAACTTTCAATTATTTTATTTATGAATGAATAGCTTTTATATGAACTTACACGTCTTGTAATGTGAATTACTCTTTCTACTATTTCACACCTTAAATTTAAATTATTATTTTAATTTAGGACCATTCTATGTTATAAAATTAACAAATTAAATATAATGTCGGTTTGCATAATTTGCTCAATACAGTTATTATTAATTTACATTAAATTATTCTTGTTGATATTTGTTAGAATTAAAATATTTTGATGCTTCTTTATATATGTGAACATTAAATTGATTTCTCTTTTTATACATTTTGGATATAAGTAGAAAACTATGATTGCTTAAAGATTTTCTTGCATTTAGTAGATTTATTTAAGTAATTCGTCGTGTGCTGCGATCAACTCCGAATCACGATCCGCTAAATATATTATATTAATAAATAATTATATTATGCTAGGTTTTTTAACATCTGTATAAATGATCCAAAAAAGGAAGTTGTGTAACACTTGCAATATTGTTTTTGTGTTATCCATTTCGGGAAATGGAATTCTTCTGATTTTAATAAGCGGACTGATTTCAACTTCCTATTTGCCGCATCAACGACCATCTAACTCGATAGTAGCTTGAAAATCTATTTCTATTTTCTTATAGGCTATACGTAAGAATAACTTTTTTAAAAGTAGACACAGTGTTCACTAATCGTTTAGATTCTGCCTAATCGCGAGCATACATTGTCTCTTTTATATACAGTTGCATCGGATAGTGTATTGCAACTACCGCAACATTTTATACTGTTTAAATGCCTTACACGCGAGAGTTTGTAAAACTACACACACGCACGCACCATGTCGTAGCCACTTATTGTAATTGTGGAGTAAGAGAAAAAAACGTAATAAATCCATTTTTTGACAAAATTGAGAAAGATTGTTTCTGCATATTTGAATACCATGAATTCGATAACAGGCCAACAAATTTTCACACCCACAGACCGGCCCTAGTGTAAATTTATATCATTATAACATCAATAATCAGTGAAATATGCCTTTGCTGAATCAAATTTGAATAAATCCATTTTCATTTAGTTTATAACTTCAAGGCTGCATTAAATTAAAAACGTTTTCTTGCGTTACATTTATTTGACGGGCCGACTCATTATAATAGTTCATTGTAAATTTAATTTTGATCAATGGATTCCAGGCTACAACATATCCTTAAATTTGGAGCAATTAACTGAAGTGGAGTTTTCACGTTCTGTTCTCTTACTCCTGAGTTAATCATTTTATGAAATGTCTACAGACTTAATCAAGCTTTAACAAGATTAGCTTCATCAAGATTATTGTGTAATAATCGACAGTTACATAATCCTTCTAGAAGTTTTAACCGTGTCCTGAAGTACGCGGACTATCTGTCTGTGCCATCGAGCATATGGTGTTATAAAGTTCAAGGAATATAATTTTTATGTAATCATAACTTAATCATAGGTTTTATTCGTTTTAAAATACAAATTTTTGTTTAAAATAAAGTTTGCATTATGAGGAATCAAGCGTAATTTACAGTTTAATAAACATCGTTTAAAATCCCAGAATACAGTATAAAAATTACTTTATTTATATTATCACAAAATAGTTCACTACGTATGACAATTTTTTACGTAAAATTATCACATTAAGGACGGAAATCTAAACCAAATATATAATAACATACTTTACTATAATAATACTTTTAACACAGAGTTCTGTCAAATGAAACTTCTGTTCCATTCAATTCAGCCAAGGAAACAATACACTCTGATATTTAATTTTTTTAAATTTGAGAATGTATGTATATATATTAGGGTAGTCAAAAAAAATTATTTTTCTTATTTTTTAAAGTCTCACCATCTCAATTCGTGTCTTTTGGTGAAAAAAAATTTTCGTAATTTTTTGAAATCAAAAAAAATATGTTTATAGGTAGGGCACGACCTTTAAAGTACCCCAAAGTGTTAAAAATTTAGTAAATACTTGAATTTTAGAAAAAATCGTAAAAACTTTACAACAATGATGTAAAACTACCACGTAAGCAGTACGAAGCCTAAACAAATGTTTAAAAACTTAATTTACCCCCAACTTTGTCAAAACTCACCCCTTAAGACACTAAAAAGTAATTTGTAAGTGTCTTTTCTGAATTTTATGAATGTTAAATGAAAATTTAAGTGGAAAATTACATAAAAACAATTATTATACAAATATAAAAAATATTCCACTTAAAATAAACATTTTTCCCCTTTTTCATCCCCAATAATCCATAAAAAATTACATTTTCTTTCTTTAAAACTTTTTAATTCAATATACATTTATTATATATATTAATATGTTCAATATATATTATATATATTAAGGGAAAAGTTTTAAAGAAAGAAAAAGTAATTTTTTATGGATTATTAAGGGTGAAATGGGGAAAAATGTTTATTTTATGGGCACTATTTTTCATATTTGTATAATAAATTTTTTATATAATTTGCCACTTAAATTTTCGTTTTACTTTCATAAAATTCAGAAAAGACACTTAAACATTACTTTTAAGTGTCTTAAGGGGTGAGTTTTGGCAAAGTTGGTGATAAATTGAATTTTTTAACCATTTTGTCAGGCTTCGTACTACCCACATGGTAGTTTTACATCATCGTTATAAAGTTTTAAGGATTTTTTTTAAATTCCAAGGACTTACTGAATTTTTAACACTTTGGGGTACTTTAAAGGTCGTGGCCTACCTCCGAACATTCTTTTCAAAATCTCAAAAAATTAGGAAAATTTTCTTTCACCAATAGGCACAAAATTAGGGGTGAGACTTTAAAAAATCAGAAAAATCATTTTTTTTGACCACCCTAAAAAATGTATATTCAACTAAAATATAAATAGGAAACCACTTGTAAGTAGTCTCATTTTTAATTTTAAATTAATTTATTAATGTGAAAAGAGTGACTAAGCAAATTTAGTCACTAAAAATGTCGTTTTTTTCAACTAAAAATGAAGCATTATGAATTATTTATTAGGCATTTTCACTTGTGACGTCAAACTAATATATCGTCCAATAGCTAGGGGGTAAAAGTAATACAAAGCGCATGGAACTTAACTTTATTTATTTAATATTTTCGTAAAAGATTGTTTCTTATACGTGTACTTGGAAATCAGTTATTATTTTCTAAGTACCATCCGTTGAAATAATAAAATTGATGTTGAAAAAAATTCTTGATTTTATTCTTTCATTAAATGGTTCTTTAACAATAAAAATAAATTTCCAAATATACTTATGGTGAGTAATTATTTTTTACGAAAATTAAAAAAAAAAAAAGTTGAGCCCATGCACTTGGTATTATTGTTGTCCTTCTAACTATCCAGCTGATAGGTCAGCCATATTGTAACTGAAAATGCCTAATTGACACAAGGAGGACTGGCATGGCAACTACTGTTACATTGGCCACCTAAACTTTGAGTTACAGCTTCTCTTAACGATAGTAATTTTTTATTGGTAATCTAATTTTCCACCCCTTATTAATTCCGTTAAAAACAATAGAAACCTATGGTTAAGTGATGATTACATAAAATTATATTCATTGAACTTTTTTACACCATATGCTGGGTGGTATCATGAAAAGGCTGCAAATTCAAGACAGATATTGTAACTATCGATTATTATATTATCGGCTAGTGCTTCATAAAAAGTCTTTTTACACTAAGTGACTACGGCAGAAATGTATATATATAGGTATATATATATATATATATATATATACAAAAAAGATTTTATTTCTCCCCCAAAATGGTCTCCTACAAATTATTCCTTTTGGTGTCAAAATGACCCCCAAATTTTTTCAGAATTAAAAAATATATATTTAGGGGTCTACAGGCCCATTCTTGCCAAAAAATACTGATTTTATTTCAATTGCCGCTTCTAATGGATTATTTTATTTGGTATAACTGAAGTGTATTATTTTCAGTGAAAGACATCCCCCAGATTTTTTACAGAATTTTAAAAACATTTTAAAAAGGTACTTTCGAGAAACCTTATTTTTTTTTTTTAATTCTGTAAAAAATCCAGGTGTTGTATTTTACTAAAAGTAATACAGTCCAGATATGCCAAAGTGATAAAATCCATTAAAAGCGGCAATTATACTTCAAAATTTTTTCTCTACAAAAATAGGCCTGCGAGACCCATAAATATTTTTTTTTAAATTATGTCTAAAATCTGAGTGTTGTATTTCACCAAAAGTAATAGAGTCCAGATATACGAAAGTAAAATAATGAATTAACAGCAGCAATTAAGAAAAATGCAGTTTTTTGCAAAAATGGGCTTGACTAAGTCCTAAATATAGTTTTTTTATCTCTTAAAAAAATCGGGGGTAATTGTGACACCAAAAGGAACAATTTTTTGACACATTTTAGAAAAAAATAATAAAATCTTTTTTTTGACCACCCTAATATATACATAATACAGTCGGAGCACAGCGAGATTAATAGGAAAAGAAATAGTGTAAAAAGCGTAGTTAAAAGACATCGAGATTCGTGGCTTGAAATAGTAGGGATATGTTTCTACGCACGACGGGTTGTTTCAAACGGCATTGCTGCAACAACCACAATATTTTTGTGCATAACGGATATTTACAGTAATTAATTGTAAAAATAATAATGAAAGACTGACTATTTCACGCGTTTCGATGGTTAAAGGAAAGAAGAAGAAAAGGGACGAGACACAAGGCATCTCTCATGCCGCTTTCGTGAATAGCACCTTTTTTTTCGATGATCCACATGCGCGTGAAAGAAGCAATTGGAAGACTGCAGAAGGGAAAAGGTCCTGTCAAAAGAGAGAAAATTAACGAGAAGTATCGAATAATGCAACTACTTGTAATATTTATAATATGCGACGATCATAGCACTATATTGTATCTAGAGTATAGTCGATGTAAGATAACAAGTTGATTTCCGAATCAAAGTATCCCAGGGGCTACCTATTTAATGAACTTTCTTGCACCGAATTATGCTAAGTAATCGCCAAAAATATTTATAAAAAATAAAAACGATTCCGAATCCTGGAACTTCGCGAATCCCAAGATTGATAATTATCGAAAGCTAGTCAAGCGATTCACTTTTTATGTCTATCAGTTAATATACTTCATAACCTTTAATTGTATATTAAATTGTTTACTTTTATGCTTAAGTGCATGATAATGATTCGTGCACCAGCGCCAAACGGAGATATGGTCCTGGTATACAAATGAATGATAAATGAAAACTCGAGGAATATGAAAAACTGATACTAGGTGACATTAGGATTTGTATTCGTGATGTAATTAATTATCGTATTAGCTTTATTCGAACAGGCAGGACCTAAATAGAAGAGTTCGAAAATATCCACATGCGATCGATTATATCTTTTTTTAAATGAACTCAAAGAGTTGGAGCCAATTTAAGTATCCGGCGAAAAATTCTCGAAAAGTCTTCTCTCTAAAATCATGTTTAGAAGTCTACAAAGGTGTGAGGAGGTAATGTCAAAATCTGAATGTATACATTTTAAGGGAATATTATTTTTCGAGGTTTTATAGCTTTTGTCTATTTTGCTCTTGTAATTTTGTAACTTTCAAGTGCAAAATGGAGAGAGAGAGATTAAATTAGTATTTAGGTATTTGTTAAGCAACTATTTCGGAAACTATTTTCCGAGAAGTTGAGATACTTCGAAGATTTTAGTGTACTGCAAGAGAATCATAAGATTCTACTGAAAAGAAAAAAGTTTTTTGTAAATCCAGCACAGTGTATCGATTAATTTGTTTATCGTTTGGAATCGCCTGTAGGTCCTACACGATGGACGCGATATTTTTTCCAATTTTCGTAAACGGGAATGTAGCTTTGGAGCAATTTGAGAGACGGCGAAGTTATAGATTCTTCAGTCGATTGACGAATTATTAACTTTGTTTTGAAGATTTTGTTGCACTTTGTCGACGCGATATTGGACAAAATATATTGCTTATTAGCATTGTAGATAAGTAACTAAAAGGATTTGGCTACGATGAAATACGTTCTTCGATGATCAGTAATCAGTCGTCAGTCAATTAATCATTGGTGAAATTGTACTTGTCGCTATTGCTGTGTTTGCAACAACGCTAAATCGAGAGAGAAAAAACCGATTTAAGACTTGCGTTACCTTCTGGGGCATAAATATTTAGGAGCAAATATGTGTATTGTATTGAAGAGAATCATTAAACAATGATTATGTCAAGATAGGAAGGTGGTGTTTGATCAAATAGATCATGTTTTAATTATCAAGCAAACGCGTCACAATCTCGTGACCCAGGTACCAAAGCGAACCCAGTATTCACGGCTTATTTCATAATTCGTGATTCGTACTGAAATCGCTTTCATTGTGTATGTAAAGTATGCTTTCATAATCAGGTTGCTAACTGGGATATTTAGTCATGTAAGCTTGGAGAACTTGTAAAGAGGCAATTTTTTACTGTTACAAAGTCACATAAGCGATGGTATTCTGTCATTGTAGAGTGGAAAACATTTTTCAATAAAACATTTTTCATACAACAGAATTTCCAGTTTAGTGATATACCTATATATTTTATTTTCTGCCAAATTTTGAATAAAATATATACATATGTAATAAGCGTTGTCCGTTTTTCATGGCAAAAAATAATAATTTCTTCAAATCAAAATGGCCTGCAGCCTTCCCTTACGAAAAAGAAATATTGGAAGTGAGTATTAAAATAAGTATTGGAAAAATAATAAATTTTTCTATGTAGGGGACGGTGGGGAGTTGTGGGCCGTAGGGAGTCGTGGGCCACCTCAATGTCCGCCATGTTGTGGGTGGTAGGATTGCTTTAACCACTGCCAAAAGACTCTTTTTGTGTGAGCTCACTTTTTGAACTCGACTCGCATAGTCTCAACACGCGTAGTTAGTATTTTGACATTGTTGATGAAATAAATCAAAATAAAAGTTTGTGTACAACTTAAGTGGTTGATATTCGAAGTCCCGTTGTGCAGCATATTTCAAAGATAAGTTAGTGCAAAATATTCCTTGAGCAATTGGCTTTAAATTCAATCAAACAATTTCGGTAAAACATTCATTGTGTGTATGGCAATTCGGTCATTTCGTAAATGTCGGCTGTGGGGAGTTGTGGTCCACCATTAGTGGGGAGTCGTGGGCCAAACGTTCTTAATGCGTATTTCAATTTTTTAAGTGAAACTTCTTTTCTCTTGTACTGAAAACTTTTGCACTATCTGAAAGGGCACAATGCCAAAGATTTTAAAGCGAAACAACACAGTTCACTGCAGCATGTGCGATCGTGCTGTGCACTTGAAATGTGCCAACATGAGGACCGGATATTACACTTGCATACATTGTGAATCAGAATAATTTTTTTTCATCTTTTTAAAATCATTAATTTTTATTTACTGTAACTTTACTAAACATAAACTTATGGAATATGCCATTTTCTTTTATTTTTTGTCATGGCCCACAACTCCCCACCAAAATCACAACTATCGATTTTTATAACATATATGTCATCATAAATATTTCTCGCGCAGTAACGAATTTTATTAATTGTCGTCTACAGTTGATGTATTGAGAAGTTTACTACAAATACCAGTTCATACATTGACAATTTATCGATTTTCAGACAAGTTATGTCTTGAAAACAAAGCGTGGCCCACAACTCCCCACTCTCCCCTACTTTTACCAAAGTTCTGGTGGTTTGGATACCACATTAAGCTATAGTTCCCCCTATAAATGCACTTGGCTATAACACAAATCTATAGAGGGGGTGATACTTGACGCAAGAAAAGACCCTTTAATGAAATAAATAATAACCCTCAGAAGTCATTTACAATCATTAAGAATATGCTTATTCAGTTTAGTAATTCAGCAATGGACATAATTTTTCTGTCAGCATTTTTAATGTTCTTACTAATTTCCCAAAACATTTTTAACGAATCGTGTGATACTTCAACATAGACTAACTGATGAACTCAAATTCATTTTTCTTTAACTTATCGCAAAAAAACAACATAAATTTCGTATTCCTTAATCCTATATACTTACTCCTTATATATATATATATACTCCTTATATATTACTCCTGACATATATACTCCTTAATCCTATTACCTAATTTTTTAGTGCGGTTGTGCGGTCTTACTATCCACACACAATGATCGGCAGAGTGCAGTGGGGCGAAATCCAAAAACTGTAGCAACAGAAGGGGACGTTCGAGCGGTAGATAAAAGGCCGTTTTATATCAAAAATGTAAAGAACAGTTTACTCAAGAATGGATGATACAAGACAGACTGCCTTCTTCCAATATCTTCTTCTTGTTTGTGGCTTTCTACTATTCAGCAAATGGCCAAAACTAACACACAAATAAAGAAATAAATGTTGTGAATTTAACAAAAAAAGTCCAATTGCCGCATTAATATTTCAAAGCCACTATTTAACGCGTGCCTCTGACTTATTCAAATAATGAGGCACACAAAAAGACACAACGAAGCATGTCACACCAGGGAGGGGGAAGGTATGCGTAGGACGGGGAAGTAGAAGCGAAAAAATTCTTACCACAGAATCCATTCCGGAGAAGTTACAGAATCACATTACCCTTACTAAAGAACCCGCCATACTCGCTTATTACTTCACTATTCAGTTCATCTAAAAGATCATTAAGGTTATTCTTTTCAGGGGATATACCCGGGATTCTACGAGCAAGGAATCCACAGAAAGCAGGGCTGCCCTCAGACAGATGATGACATTCAAAAAGGAAGGCAGGCAAGTCTCTCAGCGCTGCAATCGCAGTCAGCAGGGAGGTTCCACCCCATCCTTCGGTAATGGGAACTTGTACATGTGTGGGAGGTTCTAAGCCTGATTACCAAGTTGATAAAACGCCGCGGGTAACAAAAGCCCATAAACCACGGTCTTCTAGTTTTGTACGCTACACGTTTTAAATATTACCGTTGGTTACCAGGCTTCTCCCGTTAGGGCCATAGCCAGCTCTTCCAGAATTCGAAGTCCCCTTCAATTAACCCCAACGCGTCCCCAACCTGCAAACCAGCCCTAATTCTAAAATTCAGCAAGGACGGAGCCTTAGCGAATCTATCAGGACGCTAATTGCCGTCAATACCGACATGAGCCGGCATCCATAGCAGACTAACCGTCGATCCACGAAAAGCTGTTCTCAATGCAGTTAATCGCAGAGCTCGACGGACTTGGCAGTGGAGCCATCCTGCAAGGGGAGACCAGAGTTGTAATCCCTCTCAGGAACACAAAAGGCCAGAGTGGTTGGTTCTTCGGTCTACCCCTGCAGGAGTTTGAACGATAAGCCCCAGAATCTAAATCCGGGATGAGATCCTCTGTGCCTTTCCGAAAAAGAAACCAATCCAGTTTTTCGATATTAAGTGGATTGAAAGAGGAACTGGATGTCGATGGAGTTACATCAAAACAACCACGACTAAGAAATGATCCGAGGAGAAGGTATCCCTGACGACCGTGACCGAAGACAAGTGAGCGAGAGCAACCGAAATAAAAATCAGGACCAAATTCGCACCAGACCTACCCGGCAGAGGAAGAAATGTCCGACAGGAGTCGTTCAAGGGAATCAAATCTTGATCCGAGACTGCACTACACAGCTCTCTACCATTTCCATTTTCCCACTCAGAACCCCACACAGGGGAGTGGGAGTTAAAGTCACCACAAAGAAGGATAGAATCACAGCCATCCGCACAGTTAATAAGTTCACACCAAGAATCATAACATATCGCGACAAGCGGGGAAGCATAAACTGAAAAAACAGCTACGGATCCAAAGAGGGTGGAGACAACAACCCCGACCACATCAATCTCACTAAGCCAGTCGCCACGAAGGTCCAAAGAGCTAATGAGGACGCATCTCCTAATTAGAATGGCAGAGCCACCGCCCTGCCATGGGAGCGGTCACGTCTATGTGTGATATATCCAGAAAATTCCCAGGGAGTAACAGAAGAAAGCCACGTTTCAGTGACACACAGGATATCTAGATCAAATTCAGATAACATTGCAAAAATTTATGTTTCTTTCTTGCACACACTATGTGCGTTCCAGTTGGCACACTTATGGGACTTTGTGTTAGTCTCCATGATGATTTGCCGAGGAAAGTCTAGAGAGGATTTTCCCTAGAGACAAACTAAGAAGATTATAAGTAACTCAAAAAAATGATTGTAAAGTAGCCTTACAGTACTGAGAGTATGTAAGAAAAACCTAAATCTTATGAACTGCCTAAAATTATTTGGATACAATCTAATATTTACAAATATGATACAACGTGCTGAAGCACACAAGAATTAATAGCCAAGTTAGAGAATTCAGGAGCGAGCCAAGAGAAAACGGTGCTAAACTGAATGAGTTTAAGATCTCAGCCTCAGGGATGCATTAAGACTAGGGTCAGGGGGATCACATGGTGGAGACTTTCCACTGATTACTTCATGATTACAAGGAGAAGCATAGCCATCACCAGTATAGAAAGGACTTTCCAGGAGAGATTTGATAGAGCTCATATTGGCTTGCGACGAATCTATCATATTATCAATGATCTATTCTACACCAGAATAGTTATAAAACACCGAGCCATCAAGGATTTCTACTGCAATGAGGGAGGCAGAGGGGGCTCCAACAGATGAAGGGACAGTAGATCTAACCCCTTTGAACTGGGAAGCCGAACACAGGGTTGTGCAAACACACTTCCCCTTTTTTTCTTAGTTTCCCCTTTTTCCATGAAATTCCCCTTTTTCCCCTGTTCTCAAAAAACTTCCCCCTTTCTCATTAAATATACGATATTTGAAAATACAATATTTGAATCACGCAATATCTTTAAAATAAGAGTTTCAAATTTTTTGAATATAAAATAAAAAATTAGTCATTTTCTTGATTTCCATTCGAAATTTCTTCAATTTGGACGATTTAGATTTAAAACCTTTACATTTGATCTTCAAAATCATCCAAATTCAAGCATTTTTATTTATTCATTTGTAAAATTGAAGGGTTTTTAATTTTAAAAGTTTAAAATTGAAAATTCTGTAATTTTAATGATTTACATTCGAAATTTCTTCAATTTTGAATATTTGGAATTAAAAACTTGACTTTTGATCTTCAAAATCATCTA
>CAKNWU010255686.1:0-21598 GCA_932072015.1 Andricus quercustozae | reverse complement strand
TTCACGGGCGGCGATACCATACAATATAACAGACCGAGTCAATGGAGCAGATTTTCCAGACAACGGCCTGCCATAATCCGAAATTAGACGATTTTAGAAAAAAACAAATGATAAAAAATTAATTTATTTGGCGAGATGGGAACCGTGGATGGAAATAAGATACAAAACTCCATGGTCTACAAATGCATGTATCGCGCGCTCTAATGTGTATCGTCACTTACTCGTGTGGAAAAGTTTGGATCAAAGAACGCATGCGTTACGGTGTGGGAAAGTTACTTTCTCGTACTGCTGAATAATTGTACATTTTTTGCTTATTAAGGGACATTTTTTTCATCGTGAATTACTTGATTAAAGTATGCAGTTTGACGTGTGGAAATTAAGTCTAATCCTTCGTGAAGTTAAAACTTGAAATAATCAATGAAGGGTGGCATTAAAGAACCAGTAAAGAACTAGATAACCAACATTTTTCCGAAAATTGTTTTATTCCATAAAAAATTCTAAAAAATCCAATACACGTTTCTTTAAAGGGATTTCTTAAAATTCTTATTTCTTTTAACAGCCCTATTGAAAAGAAAGATCAACTTAATACCACTTTATGATCAGTTTCAAACAACGTTCGGTCTTTTTCTGGTCTGTACCCTCCAGCCTGTACCTGCATCATTTTTAGGGCATTGAAAGAGACCCCCCCCCCCCCTCTCTCTCTCTCTCTCTCTCTCTGAAATAAGAATAGCTATCTGTATCAACAGACTAGCTATACCTAAAAGTCCTAAAGAAGCTGAGCTGATTTATGAGCATTTGGGAGATCTAGAGGCTTCAACCAGTTTCCGTTATACTTATGGATATTGGGGGTTTAAACTGCTGGCTGGGAAAAAAGGACTGTGGTCTTCTGGGGACCAGAAAATATCAGTTTAAGATCATCTTCTGAGATAACATTTTGTTAGCACACTGATGGCGTATGCGCACGCAGATCTGCGGATCGACGCGCAGATTGTGCTCTCACCTGATGAGACATATGCGTCATCAATTGCCTGGCATGTGTCTAGCAGAATCTGATGCATAATCTGCTACGCATATCGCTAGCAGATCTGAAGCATAATCTGTTAACCATATCGCTTGCAGATCCGACGCATATCTGCGACAAATATAAAATATTAAAATATATGCAATAGAGTGGTCCAAAAAAAGCGACTATTTAAATTTTCATGGGCGCCGCGAAATTCGTATAACCTAGGAAAAATCAGAATATGCCTATTTTTTTGTTTTGTTGTTGAGTCATTTTTCAGCTTGCTAAAAGCAATTGTTCCTCTTATGGAGTTTAACATGTAAAAATAAAACTTTTTTTTCAAGTTCCATTTTGCATAAGAAGTTATCAACCAATTTATTCAATGTTGGAGTTATTTGTTCTCCGAGAGTTCAAGATGGATTTAGTCAACTTTTCATATTTCGGAAATATTATGTAACAATTCTACAACAAGGAGAAAACTACGAAAATGTCTATATTTTCAGACTTTGGTGAACGCTTTGAACGTTTTGGTGACGTTTGTCTGCAGTGAAATTTTTACAGAGTATACTTTAAACCCCTCAGAATAAATTTCGAAAAGAACAACTGAAATGGTCAAAGCTTTATATTAAACAAAGGAGTTTGAAAAATGGGTAAGAACAGATAATTTAACTATAGGTTTACCCGTAGGCTATACAGGTGAAGCGTTTATGGCGACTGTCACAAACGGCTAAGTCGAACCTATTCTATTGGAAATTCGAAATAAAAATTGACCCTAAAGAGAGTGGCAGAACTCGGCAAATCGGGTAAAGGCACGAACACGCCATAAAATCATGAATAACTCATAACTTCACCAAGCAGGTGAATCCTTAGAGTGGACTCACAGTTTTATCACTTTTACATTACATTAACACAAATTTTTAAAACATTTTAGCGAGCTGAAAAATGACTATACAATAAAACAAAAAAATAGGCATATTCTGATTTTTCGTAGGCTATAAGAATTTCGAGGCGCCCATGAACATTTAAACAGTCGCTTTTTTGGACCACTCTAATATGCAACTTATATAAATGTAAAATAAAAAGCAAGTCATATATTTTATAAAAATTTTATTTAATTATATAAAAAATCTTTTTGAATGCAATTTAAGGCATTATATGTCCCTTAAGGGGTTTACATAAATATTCCGAGGTTTTCATAAATAAACTTTTGAATACGCAATTATAAATGAACAATTAATACTGTTTTACGTTCAGGGAACCGAGGGAAACTTTTGCTATATTTCGTTACGGCGGCAGATTGCAATAAAAAATTTTAATCCAATCAATTCCATTCAATTCCAGTTATTAATTTAGTCCAAAACTTGAGATAAAAGATATAAATTTTGCGAAAAGTAATTTGGTGTAACCGTAGTAACGAAATGAAAGAGAGGTTTCTCTCCATTCCCTGATTCTTATTTAAATACTAACTGGCAACCAGGTTTACATAAATAAACTCTTAATTAAGGAACCAATACTGTTTTAAGTTACCTGTTTTAGGTTACCTTGACTTTTAATCCGTTTTTCGTGCAGAGATCTAAAATCCGACACTGAAGCAAATAAGATTTTTGCCGTCTAAAGAGCGGCGGTTCCCTGAGTTTTTATTTTCACACAGTATTGCACATCACCAGAAAACCACGCAGCACAAAATAATGCGAACATATACAAATAAGTGAAAACAACGCGACTTGCGAGCTCGATGAAATTCGCACACTATAAATCTGCCGGCATGCGCGCGCATTCCTCGAGAAACGGTTCCCGTGAATTTTAAAAAAACTATAATTTTCCAAGAAATCTTTATTTGAGTAGACTAATGAATTTTTTGTAATATTGAAGTTGATTTGACGAGCTTCATTAATCTATTTTTATAATATTCAGTACATTCAGGATGGCCTGGAAACATGGACGAGATAAATAATTTTTGTAACAAGGTTGTGTATAAATACCTGTACCGACAAAAAAATGCGCATTGTCACTTTAAAATGACAAAAATTTGGTTATATTTTAAAAATTGAACTTGCAAAAAAAATAAAGATGGAAATCGTAGTTTTTGAAATTTTGGAGATTTTGAAAAATTTTCGAAATAAAGTCAATTTTTGCAAATTTTTGGATACTTTATATTTTTGTGCATTCCCGGAAAATGAACGATACTTAAAGTTTTCAATTTTTAAACATTTCAAAAATTTTTTGAAAAATCCCAAAAATTTTTTAATATTTCCAAAATTTCCAAAAATCCAAAAAATTTATTTAAAAATGTCCATATTGTTTTGAAAATGGTTTGTATAACTTTCTAATAACATTTAATTTTATAAGTAATAACTATAGAAAAATTAAATGTGATTAGAAAGAAGTCTGCCCTCATAGTGACTGCAGACTCTGCGTCACATTCTCACGGCATTGTGTGATGCAGAGTGTGTTGGCCAAATGCGCCTCATAGCGCTCACCATCTGCGGGTGATCTGCGTCGCAAAATTGTTATCTGGGTTAAGTTGGTCTTTCTTTTCACGAGGGAGAGTAATAAAAAATATTTAATTTAAATTTTAGTTAAATATTTTCGAAACAAAACAATTTTTTGGTATCAAACATTTATTACTCTTATTCAGCATCTCCATATTTCGAGAGCAAGCTTTTGTTGTTGTGAAAAATTAAAAATTCGATTTTTAATTTCTATCGTAAGCTGCTTTTTAAATCCTGTAAAATTGTAACCTCAAAATTCTTGGTTAATTTGTTAATTTACTCTGAATTGGCTAACTTTTTTGGATCAAATCTTTTTCACCCGCTTTTAGAAACTCAATATTTTTGAAGAAAGTTTCAATTTCTATCGAAAGTGATGATTTTACATTTTTTTATCGGAATCCTCAGCCGAGCCTGTTCGAATTTATAGTCAGTGTTACTTTGAGATTGTCAACTAACAGATCTATTTCCACGAAACTGGACAACTTTTTCTGATAAAATATTTTTAGGCTGGAATCAATAACACGTCATCTCTGAAGTGGAGTTTGTCTCATTTTTAAGTGGTGATTTCGATTTTACAGAATGTTTTTTCGCTCTCCTGAAAAATTCCAATTTTGTTGGTAATCAAGTTCTGTACCGGCACCCTTGGAATATTCTCAGTGCAAAGAATTACATTCATTGATCGAACTGAAGAAATACGTATTCGTGATAGAAATGCATTTCTCTGACTCCAAGAATTTTTTTAGTGTTTGCATCGAATAATGCTTAAAATAGGATTAGAATTAATCATCATCGACGGATTCTTGAAATTTATTGGAGGTTTTGATCCGAAAAAACTCAACCGGTGATCTCATGTACTACGTGACATTATAGGCATTATTAAAAAAAAATGTATCTGAAGCTCACAAATCCTAATTCGTCAGTTGCATACAAAATTCAAAATGAAAAATTTCATCCCAGACTCATACATTTTTAAGTTGTCAACTATGTTGTATGCATAATAAAATACTTTGGACTGACATATTTCGTATTCAGAAATTTGAAAATTATTTCAAGTATTTTTTTGTTCAAGAATATTGTAAATTATAGTAATACTTCTAAATAGATGTTACTCAATAGCTGCATGCACAAAAGTGCATAATTTTTCATTGAATCATTATTTGATACATATAATGTTGCTTAAAACAGCCGCACAATCATATAATCAAGTCAAAAATAAAAAATTCTAGAAAATAAGATCAAAAATTCCAAATATAATTCAAACGAATTCATTGGCTTATAAAAACTAGTGTAAAATGGTACAAAGAAATTTATTTTAAGAGCTCGTTTATAGACGTTGGTGTGTTAATCCGAATCATTTATAATTGCATGAAACAAACTTAATTAATTTTTAAACCCCATTTACCTTAACTTACAATAATTTATAATCAAGGATGCTTCGAAAAATTTGAACTATTATTTGCAAAATTAAATATGTAAATAATTTAATTTGTAAACAGTGAAATTAAAATTATCGAGTATATTTAAAAAAAAATTAATTCATATCAAGTACGGTTACAAAAAAAAAAGGAAAAATATTTCAATCTTTGAATATACTTATGTATTTATATAATTTAGAAACATTAAAAGAATCTCATAAACTAATTATTCCATGACATTATAATTTTGTTTTATAGAGAGTTGCACGTCGTCTATTAGCTGAAGGCCAAGCATCAACCTATGATGAAGCCGAAGTAGCCGCTAGTTTGTTGGCCCTTAAATTTGGAAATGCAGAGGCACTTCATGCAGCAAAAGAATGCTCAAGCGTAGAATCCGCTTTAGCTTTTTTACAGCAAGAATGCGAACTCTGCACGAGTCGTTTTGCTATGAGTCAGGTAAGAATACATAAAAATAATTGTATTTTGCGAATCTGCATTCCGCTTTCTCTATTTCTACGATACATATTTACTTATTTATTTTTCGAGTTTTACTCAACTTCACTAATTACTTATTTCTAAAAACTACAGATGATTTCTATGCTGAAATGCACACACCGATGTTGCAATGACTGTGCGAAAAACTATTTTACAATACAAATTAGTGATCGCAGTATAACAGACGCTGTTTGTCCATTTTGCAAGGAGCCGGACTTGACTGATGCCACTGAAGATGAAGTATTAGAGTACTTTAGTATTTTGGACATTCAGTTAAAGTCACTTTTGGATCCACCAATTCACGAACTGTTTCAGAGGAAACTTAGGGATAGAACACTGATGCAAGATCCGAACTTTAAGTGGTGTGTTCAGGTAAAACATAACGACCTTCATAAGTACTAATGTATTCACTACCGAATAAAAAAAATAATTGGGACGAATCGCGAAAAATTAACATTTCCGAATTCAACCGAATCTTGCTTTCTGATTCGTTGTAAAAAAATTGAGGCGCACTGGTGAATTGAAATTGTGCGAATTGAATGCATATCCCAGCTGAAAATTCGTGTACAGGAACTATGGAGGATCCTGCACATATTCCTGTACACGAAACTGCACACGAACCTGTACAGTTAATCTTGACGGTTCGGTACAAGAATTTGGCGAAGGATTCTGTTCATGGTCCTCAAAAGAACCTGTATGCAAGCTAACCTTTGAATAATCCTGTACATGTTCCTTCACACAGTCAATTAAGGTGTGCGTTCATGTACAGGAACATGTTCAGGATCCTATATATGAACCGGCGTAGGAACTAATCCGCGAGTATTCGCTAGTGGCTTGACTCTCTCGATGGTGAGTTGGATCTTCAAGGGAATAAAAGGAAGCCAACTTTACAGCTGTAAGCGACATGAGTTTCGCGATGGTTTTCTGTAAAGGATCCTGTATAGGAACCTGCGCCTCAGTTTTCTTCGCAAAGGAACCTGTACAGGGACCCGTACAGGATCACTCAAAGGTTCCTTTGTCGGTGCAAGTTCCTTCGCAGGATCTTGAACAGTTTCCTTCTCCAAATTCCTGCACAGGAACCGTCAAAATTACCTTTACAGATTCGTGTGCAGATTCCTGTACAGGAAAATGTACAGGATCATGTGAGGTTTCTGTACAAGAATTATGAGCTGAGATGAATTCACTGGAATGCGTGGTCAAGTTCTGTTCGAAAAAAAAATTAATAAGAAGTGCATGCGTGTATCCAGGGCACCCCCACTGGGCTAAGGGACTATATTTGTTGAACAGTTATAACGGATCCTTTATACCCTGCACGTTAGTTCCCCTATTACAAATTAAACTGAATATAAATCAACGATTGATGTTAAATTTTCCGTCACGAATTTGGTTGACTTCGAGTGTGGGTTTCACTACTACGAATTAAGTAAGATTGACCAGTCTTGAACAGTATTTGGGCTGACGAATTCAGGTGCAGCTTGACTGAAAATCTCGCGAATTAAAATGAATTTGCTGACACTGAAAATAATTTGTGCTGACGCATTCAAATGAATTAGGTTCCCTAGCAATTTTTCGCCGAATTCGGGCGAATAGCGGATTTCAAGATTAAATTACTTATTTCGGAATTTATGCGATTTCACACACTGCTCCAATTCGTTTTTGTCGCAAAGCAAGATTCATGGAGGCTTCCAGCGTAGTTTTCTTAATTCATTCCAATTACTTTATTTTTACTGGGTATTTGTCAATTGACTATTACGAAATTTCGAAAGTATTAAAAATGTTGTTAATACATTTCCAGTGTTCAAGTGGATTTTACGCAAACCCTAATCAAAAGCGATTGATTTGTCCGGATTGTCGATCTGTTACTTGTGCAATTTGTCGAAGACCAGTGAGTATTTTTTTTATATCATGTTTTAAGTTATAGAAACAATATAACTTATATACTTCAACAAAACATACTATATTTATCATATATGTATATTTTAGTGGGAAAAACAGCACGAAGGAATTAGTTGTGTACAATTCGCCGCATGGAAGGATCAAAATGATCCAGATAATCAGGCAGCTGGTCTTGCCAAACATTTAGCAGATAACGGCATAGATTGTCCAAAATGCAAATTTAAATATTCTTTATCACGTGGAGGTAATCAATCCATGAAGTTTTAATCCTTTACTTAATGCCGAGCTTAATATATATGTTAAGGCTGGCCTTCTAGTTTTCTCCATGTGCCTGGATAAAAGCTCTGCAATATTTCCATCTGATTTTGGGATAAAAAAAGTTTGAAATTTTCCAATGTAGATATTTGTCCATAAATACGATGAATAGCAAGGCGGACATAACGCAACCTTTCCCCACCCACGGCCTAATATTAAAACAATCACTCAGTTGCCCATTAATCGCACAGAGAAAACTGAACGATCAGCCTGAACATCTAGATCTAGAGAGTCAGGCAGACTATATTTGAGGTAAACTGTAGGACAGCCTTCCAGACAGTCAAAGTGACCATCTCTGATGGTCAAAATAATTTTCTCAACTTTATCATCCCAGGGGAAAATTTGATAAGATGGTCAACTTAACCATCCTAAAGGGACAACTTGATTATTCTGATATTCAGTCTGACCCTCTGCGATTTTGAAGAAAAACCTAAAATGAAAGTCTCCTTGACTGTGTCAAAAAAATTATAGAAGGAAGGTCTGACCATCTAGGTTCTAGAAGGTCTGATTGACTCTAAATTATTTTGACTCTTAATTTGTAACCTCCGCTTCTCTCCGTGCGCTTTACTAATAACTGCATGTATTGCTTTTACCGCTTTTAGAAGCCAATTCTACACTCCATACTCTTTCATCAACAAAAGCACATATTCGAATTTCCTAACTACCCTCAACTCTTTCCTGTATCTGATACGTACATGACCTTCATGTCATAAAATCGCATTGAACTTTGATCTTTTCTCTTGTTATTTTACTGACTTTTTAATGCAGACTTTACGAAATACTTTGCATTGTAAATGAGATGAAAATCACTTTCAGCCAATCACTTGGGACCTCTGCATTCTAAAAAAATTTCTTCGAACCAAGCAAATATTCTTTAATTCCACAAAAGTTTCTTTGGCTCTAAAAAATCTTTTTCTAAGTTTAATCTTCTGTTTAATCTAATTACTTCCAATCGAGAGGTTGACCACTTGTCTTTAGAATTAGAACATACACCAGATTTCAAGGGATTTAAAAGGAATTCAGGGGATGTCAAGAGATCTTAAAGAACCAAAAGATTTCAAGCGAATTCCAGGAAATCTCAGAAACAACATAGGATTTAAAAAATTGTATACTTTATATATTTCAAGAAATTTGAATAAGCAAAAGATTTCAAAGGACTTAAACGGATTTTAAAGAGTTTTAACCAAATTTTAGACATTTCTAAAGTTTTACGTGATTTCATAGAATTTCTAAACATTTTAATCAATTTTAAACGTTTGTATATAACTCAATATTTAACGGGATTTCAGGTGATTGGAAGGAATAACAAGGAATTTTAAAATATTACAAGGAATACTATGGGAGGTGTACCATATATTTCAAGAGTAGTTAAAAGCTCAATTCGAAATCTAATGTTTAATCTGAGTTGAATCTAATTCTATGTTTAATCATTAATTTAATTGTTTGCACAAAATTTAATTTCAGGCTGTATGCATTTTACTTGTAGCCAGTGCAAATACGAGTTTTGCTGTGGCTGTGGAAATGCTTTTGTAATGGGAGCAAAATGCGGAGTCAGTGCGTATTGTTCAAAGTTAGGACTTCACGCACATCATCCTCGAAATTGTTTATTTTATCTAAGAGATAAGGAACCAGCGCAATTACAGCAACTATTGAAAGAAAATTGTGTTGAATATGATACCGTGGGTCCAGTTGGTGAACACAAATGCAGAGTGCAACTGCAAAAGGAAACACCAACCGGAGTAGTTGACGCTATTTGTAATTCAGACGTCGTAGAAGGCCAGGCAGGCTTATGCAGGTACAGAAAATACAAAAAAAGGAAGATACCAATGAATATTGGGCCCATTGCAATTCTAGTATTTAGTAGTAAAAATGATTTAACTTTCCTGGAGTTATTAAATCGATTTTTTTTAATATGACTTTTAAATTGTTCTTCTATTATAATTTTTAGTTTATTATTTTTATCACAAAGCGTTCACAGTTGTTCCTTAACTACTACTTTCAAATTCATTTATCTTAATTGTACTTTTTCTTGTTAATGAACTGTAATTGTATTGCAATGCTTTTGAAACTACTTTGAACAACCTCCCGCAGACGTCTTGGTACACTTCAAGAATAATATTTTTAAATGGTGGAAACATTTTTCGGTTTTTATTTCTGCAAATTTTATTCTTAGCTACAAAGAGATACGAGACAAATATCTACAATTATGGGGAAACTATTATTTCGATGGACATAAGTTTCTTTGGTGACTCCCTTCTAGAAAATATTTTAATTTACTTTGTATTCAAAATTATCTTGTGTTTTATCAAGTATTATCACACATGCACGATGTAAGAAATAACTAAAATTTTATACTAGGTCTATATTTATCAGTTTCTATATGGATATTTTTAAATGATACAAAGTATCATTTTTGTTATAAAACACAACATTTATATTTTCTTTCACTTTGATGAAAATTAATATGAATCAATGCATTTTTTATCGAAAAAGAATTATTACGAAATTCCTTATTCGTGATGGAAAATGTAATCTATAGTATGCAGGGGACTCGAGGAAGTTAAAGCGCAACTTCATGGAATCTATGGGTGTGCAAAAATCTCTAACCTCGGCTAAATCCATTACTAGGTTCAACGTATTTAAATCTATAAAATTGATGTACACCTCTTTTGTTAAAGATCGATGAAAGACTTATGCAATTTTATTTTGAGTCAACTTACCACAAAAACAAATTAACAGTTGTAATTAGAGACTTGATGTTTTCGCTACAGATTTAGGAGTATTTTTTCTCAATATGTATTTTGTACAATTTCAAAGTACTCGCTTTCAAAATTAAATTATCTAGATTTCTAGACTACAATTTATTGCGAGAAAAATGTCTAATTGTGAAGGTTTAAAATTTAAATTACATATTCGATTTGACAAATCGTTAAATAAAAATTGTTCAATTTGAAAAACTTGTAACTTGAAATTGTTCGATAATTAAAAAGTGTATTTTTTCAATTTGAATTTGAAAATGAACCATTAAAGCTTGTCATTGAGAGTGGTAAAATTAACTTCGTTTCAGTTAGTCTTTAAAAATGAAGTGACTGTACAGGTTTCTCTACTAAAAATTAGCAAAATGCATGGTCAAACAATAAATTTACCATAATTTCCCAGTTTTTCCTGGTTTAAACAACTTTTTGGTTCAGTGGTCACCCTGCTGCTATAAATCTCGCCACCATGTTAAACTGATTCAGCATATCGCTTTTATTAAAACCATTCCCAAATTCAGGATTCATTACATCGACTATTTAGTTCGGAAAATTCGTCTAAAGCACTTGGAACCACTACCGGTGTTCAATATAGACGATCTTGAGACTTGTATTCTTCGTGCCGGTAAAAAACTACCTGCAAATTGGTATGGACGTGATCCAGCAGAATATAGGAGGGACTTAACAGAGGTAATTAAAACGCGATAAGTGCGTAATTAAAATGGGTACTTTTCCCCGCAGGCAGCACTACATTGAGTACCTGACGGGTTTGGTGCTCAAAGGCAAGCTGGATCCCGTGGCTATCTTTGACTTGAACGACGCAAAGCAAGAGTTGCGCCGCCGGGGAAAAGTCCCACCTGCCAAGGACAAGGAAATGTCCGAACAGGATTACCTCATGGCCTGCATTCAGGTGACTAACATCAAATCCGTTTGACTCTTCCCAACTAACAGCTTTTATTAATTACTGACGCCTTTGAAATTATATTTGAAAAAAAGTAGCCAATCTTCTGATTATTTAGATTGTTCCTCATTCGTGAGAAGATATTGGATTACTTCCGAAAGGTCCATAAAAGCCATCCATATTTTATCGAGAATACATATTTAGGATTCCTAGTTGTTATCCAATGTAGTCTTACTTAAATTTTTTAATTAGATTTTCATTGGTACATTTTTTAATAAAAATAATAGAACAATCATTGAAGAACTAAATGATCAGAAACTAATCATTTTCATTATATAATTAAAATATTAAACTCCTAGTAAAATAAAACGATTTTCTTTTCAGGTAGTGCAAAAGGAGATTCCTCTGGAATAGCGATAAAAAAGGCAGAATTGTTAAAATAATAGAAGAAACATATTCATCGAATACTGTGCGAGTTGCTAGTGAACTCATCTTATTTATTGTTCATCCTGTCAAATTTCGATAATAAATAAAAGCTTTAAATTGCTGTAGAACATGTAGCGAACAAAGCTGTTTGAAATAATGAAAATAGATATATAGTTTGTACGAAGTAAACGTAAATTCACAAAACAGCCTAAGTTATAGAAATATCTGATAATCTTGAAGAGTGTATTGCTTTCTTTTATATCCTTTTTTCTCCTGTTTGTTAACAATTTTTTTTTTTAAACGATATCGTGTTACTATGAGGATTTACAATTAGAAGGATTCGAGTGATTTTACAAAGTTAAGAATCCAGGACATGTGCACACGGTGTGAAAAATATCTTGAAAAATATACAATACAAAAATATGTTCACTTTAAATTCAACGTTTTAGAATTTAATAAAGTTCTTTCAAAAAATTGTTTAAACTATTTCTCTTCTTCACCGCATCATCCTTTAATATACTGTTGAGTTTGTCCTTGTTCATTGTTTTCAGTTTCTGTAGTGGTGTCAGCTGTTTTCCCGTTTCCTTTTTCCCTTTACATGGTAAAGGACTAGATTTATTGAGAATTCTCGGACTCCCTGTTTCTGATGAAGGTGCATCATATGAATCTAATAAGGATATATTTAAGCCGGCGGTTCTATCCTTTGTACGTCTCTTTCTCTTTTTGCCGGACTTAAGAACTTCTGAATCATTTAAAGCTTCTTGTTTCTTTGGTTTCTGTCTGCTTGGTTTCTTGCAAGTAATGTGCGTATTTTTCAAACATGCTAAACACTTGATAACCATTTTGTTCATTTCGTTGCGTAAACATTTACGCATGAGTGTTAAACGATACCTCGATAATCGGGCGTTATTCGCCGCTGCGCGAATGATCTTTTTGATAGAATTTGAACACGCTTTACCTGCAACCAGGCGATTTCTGTGTTCCACCTTGGTCCATAAAGATCCACAATGAGAGCAAATGTTTAAGGGTCCGAAACATTGTTTTGGCAACTCTACGTTGTTTCCCTGCTTTCGGCAACATTGTCTGAAATGTATTTAAAAAAATTAGCAAAATCTGGCACCGAAAGTTTACCTTCTACTCATTCAAAAATTGGTACTAATAACTTCGTAAATATTTTGTTTCTCAAATCAATCGAATGCATAGGTATCAACAGGTTTAAAAAATAACGTACTAACTAAATAACGACGACCAAGTCTGGAATTTGAGCATAAACTGCTTCCCTTAGATTTAATTGCTGTCAATAATAGAACTTGATGCCGAAAGATCCCAAAAAAGTTCCATACAATGTTTGGGGGAATACAACTTTTTTTAGTTGAATCTATTCACGTTCACAAAATCCTAAGTTTTTATTGAACACTGCATTATTAAAGTTGCAATCATAATTATTGACAAGTATATAAAAATATTTATTCTTGGATTCATTAAATTATAAATTAAATAGTTTTCCAGCGGATTATGAAATCTTTTGTTATAAATTTAAACGGAAAAATACGATAATTATAATAAGCAAATATATATTACAGAAAAAAGAATATAATTTTAAAAATATCAAGTTCTTATATAAACATAATTTCAAAGTGCTTCTTCCTTTTAGAAAATAATTCTTATATGCTTATATTGATAAAAATGTGAAAATTCTATTTTATGTCTTTTAACATAAAAAAAAATCAAAAAAGAACAAAAAAGAATTAAAGCTTTACGAATAGAAAATAATTGAAAATTGAGATTCTTTGATCATATTTACATAATATTACATTTTCTAAATGTATACATTAAACTTTATTTAGTTTCATTTTTTTATTTGATTTTGTTAGAATAAGGTGCTACATTTTTCATTTATATGTCTATATCTTTAATCACCTCAGCAGCAGTTGAATTGAAAGTGATTTTCAAAGTCGTCAAAAGTACATCATATGAATACCTATATAGTAGCTGCGGAACGCATAAAATATGCTCAAATTGTTAAGAAGTCATGAAAATTGATATATGTGTCTAAATCCAGTATTTTTAAAATAATGGAGATTATGAAATTTCTCTTTTTTATTATTATGAAGGGTTCCTTGAAGTGTCAAAATCAGAAGAGATATTTGAAACAAGTCAAAAATTAACAAAATTACTGCTTTTTTTTAAGATCAACAATTTTATTTTTCTTCGAAAATTCTGTGAGATACGAGGAAAAGTTTAAAGGAAAAGACGTTCTCCTCGAAGAAACCTACACAAATTCCTTTTCCATTCACCGATCAGTAATTTGCTTATGACCCTCAGGTAGAGAAAACATTAGTGACATGGTTTTCTGTTTTGTTGTTTAAAAACATTGTTTTTTGAACATTCAAATTTTTTTTAAATGTTTGGAAATAAGAGCAATTCCATGTCAAGCGATCTTAAGAATTTCATCTATTTTTAGTAATTTTTATGGAAATTCTAGTATCCGCTCCCTTAGGTGTTGAGAAAATAACCATGAAATAATTTTTGAAAAATTCAAAATACTTAACAGATATTCAAAATTGAAAATTGTAGTCCGTTTTTCTTGATCGTTTGTAACTTTGGTGATTGTAATTATATTAATATGTGTTTTTTTTAAATTATTCATAATAAAACGTAGTTTTGAAGAAATATTTGTTGGAAAATAAAATTCAAAAACTTTTGAAATTTTTCAACAAAAAAACTACATTTTTCAAAAAATCCACTTCATTTTCTTTAATTTTTTGTTATAGATAGCGTACAATGTTCTCTAATGGGATCTCCATTAGCTTTCGATAAATAATTTAAAAAGTAAACAGAGTCGTTGCATATGATGTTAAAAACCACGTAAACAATAGACGAATATTATACTCTTATGCACGAACTTCAGAGTTCAGACTAACGAAAACTACGAGAGATCCCGTTTTTATATTTACAGGGCTTTAAGAGAGCATTGCAATCTATCTATAAAAATTAAAGAAAATGAAAGATGGATTTTTTTTTAATCAGTTTAAAAATTTCGTTTTTAAATATCCGAAAAGATTTGCATTTTTTTTCATAACTGCGTCTTATTATGAATAATTAAAAATATATACATGTGAATATCATTAAAATTACCAACGTTATGAAAGTTTAAAAAAATTAACTAAAATTTTCAATTTTGATTATCACCTAAGTTTTTGGAATTTTTCAAAAATGGTTTTACGATTTTTCTTTTCAACGCTTTCATCAAAATTACAAATAATAGTAGTGTAAAGGTTTATTCTTCAGCCAGTTGATAATACAAAATTGACTGGCTTACACTTCCCTCTTGTTTTAAATAATTTTCCTTAAAACTAGCATCCATCCATACCTTATCTCTAGGATCGCACGCTCTTATCGCCTTGCCTTCCTCCTTTCGCCTCGCTCGCATGTCCCTACTCTCTCGCTTCCGCGTCTACTACCTAATACTTATCTACTATTTTACAGTATTTACATACTACTTATATCTACTTCCTGTCCTATTTACAATCTTTCCTTCTCCATCAATCTTCCTCCTTCCTTCTCTTATTCTCCATCCTACCCAACACACCCTTCACCCTAGTGATGGTACATCGATATTGAAATATCGGAAATATCGATATTTTGATTCCGATATATCGATATTGACAAATCGATAGTACCCTATTGATATATCGATTTGCATATCGATATAAATGTTCGATTTCGATATTTCGCTCTCTTCGCGCGCGATTGCTCTTCCTGTTTTAGCTTCACAGATTCGTGTTTCGTTCATTGTTTGTTGATTTTTCGGATTGAATTAAACATGTTTCCTTTGGAATTTATTTTCCAACAAAAAAATTTTTGTATTGATATCAAAATTATTTTTTAAATTTATTCCTCGATATTTAGATTAGTTTATTAATGGTACTCAGTTAAATTAATAATTAATAATAATAATAAATTTAATTAATTAAATTGGTAAGTTAAATTTGGAGATAATCTTGTGCGCATGCGCGATATTTTATTACGATATATCGGACAGTATCGATATTTCCTTTCAATATCGATATTTTTTTAAGTATCGATATTGTCTTTTCGATACTATCGATATCTGAGATATCGATATTTTTGTTTCGATGTCCCATCACTACTTCACCTATGTCACTGCCCTTTTGTCCCCCCTTTCATGCGTCAATACCACCATGCTCATTTCACTCCTCCAACCAGTGTTCCACTTTAGCATACCCCTTCTCACACAGTTCACACATCCTCTTTTCCGTAGAGAGCCAGAACCTATTAAAATCCTCCATGCACCCACATCTCATCCTCGCTAGAAGCTCCTGACCACCTTTCTCTCCTTTCTCACACAAACATTGTGCTCTCGCCCTTGGCATAATCCACACATAGTTCCCGCTAAACCTTGACTCTCTTATTCTCTCTTCCCCTGCTGTCTTCTCTCTCTCCATGCCGGTTTTCTTAACCAACTCATATTCCTTCCTTCCTTCCTCGTACATCCTTCTCACCTAATTTATCTGTAGTCCATTCGTTATAAAATACCTTTCCCTCTCAGCCTCCATCCTCCCACCCCCTCTCCTGTTCTCCTTCTCCCACAAACACTCCCTGACCATCTTACTTCCCCCCTCTTCCAAAAATTTCTCCTCATATGTACACGCCCGACTACTAGCTAGAATCCCTACACTCATTCTCCCCGTTTCCCTCCTGACAATATAATTAGGTGTGTTCCTTGCCAACCCCAATGTCGACTTTACATACCTCTCCTGTGTCCTTGTTACCTCTTCACTTTCCTTCCACCCCCATACTTCTACTCCATACAATAATATACTCATCACTAGCGAGTCAAACAATTTCATTCTCCTTTCAAAATCATCTGCGAATAACTTCTTTCCCAACCCCCACACTTGCCTCATCACTACATTTGCCCTCCTCACTCGCTCTTTTATGTGACCATCCCCTCCCCCATTCCTTCGAAACACGAAGCCCAGGCACACAAACTCTTTCACCTCCTGCACCGCCTCTCCCTTCCACCTCCTTTTCTGAACACCATAACCATGGACTTTTCCGCATTCAGCTTTAACCTGCTCTTACCCAGGTATCTTCTCAACCTCTTCATTATCTCCTTTAAGGCCTCTTCACTTCTTGCCAGCAACGTTATGTCATCTGCATAGGCTAGTCACAAAATTCTAACACCTCCTATCCCGACTCCTCTTACCACCCCGGCCTCCATCTTACTTTCCACATCCGCAATTAAAATCGCAAAAAGCATTGGGCTAAGCGGGCACCCTTGCCTTGACCCCCTATCCATCCAGAATCCCCTCCTCTTACCTTCTCTTTGATGTCTTCATATATCTCCCTTACCCTCTCGATCAGGCCTCTCTCAACTCCACTATCCTCCATCGCCTCCCAGAACCTTCCCCTGTCCACCGAAGGAAACGCGCCTTTGAGATCCACGAAAAACGCGTACACTCTCGACCCCTTCTTCGCTAATTCTCTATCCTCCAAGTAAATTACAAATAGTAGCTCAAATTCTTCAGATAATTTGGCATGGAATTGCTCATGAGAGCTATTGAGTACTATAAAACTTAATAAAAAATCTGTTTAAATGTAACAAACTTTATCAAGCTCAAAGAAATCATAATGAGAAAATGTTGATCAATCACTATGGTAACCAAATATGATTAACAAGAACTGTGCCAAACATTCATACGTAGTTACATACCTAGTGTATTACTTCGAATTTGTGTGTGTGCTTTTTTAACGAGATATAATTCTACTGTTGCCATTGAAAAATAACACCTAATATCAAATCACTTTCTTTTTTTTTCATGGATCATGAGCCTGCAATTTGTAAAATAAAAACCTCAACAAATTACAAAAAAACAGTAATATTTATCAATCCTTTACATTAATCCTTATTTTCAGTGCAAGACTTGCATCAAACGCCATCTTATATAGAAGAAACTGTGAGTTCACTCAAAATCCACTTTAGATTCTATTGCTTTTTTTCAATTTTAAGCTCATTATAATTATATTGAAATCAAAGTTTTCTAAATTGGAAATTAAGGCCCAAATTCTGAATTTTTAAACAAATAAACATCACTAACATTCCTATCTCAACGAATTCACATGAAAACAACATCCCACACATATAGCATATTCCACTACTATCGGCGCAAAAAATTATAGGCATCTGCCTTTGAAGCTTCCCTGCTTAAAATTTCCGATAGATTTCGGATAAGTTTCGGACAAATTAATCCGCACTTGTCTGAAATTTGAATGGAACTTGTCCTGTTTCATCCGATTTCCATCCGTACAAATATTTTAGGTCCGAAAACAATTCGAATCTGTCCGGAAGCTGTCCGCATTTCAGAACCACAAATTATTTTTTTTAAAGTGAAATCCGAAATTCGTCCGTTTTCCTCCGAATTATACCCGTAGTAAAACGTGGAATCCGAAATTTAGTCCGCTTATGTCCGAATCGTATCTGAAACGGAAACCGGGATCGAAAATTAGTCTATATCTGTCCAGAATTTGCCCGCAGTATAAAGTCAGAAATTATTTTCCGTAAAGTGGAATCCTGTTTTGGTCCGTTTTCCTCCGGATCGTATCCGCAAGGAAATCGGAACCTGAAATAAGTCTGCACCTATCTGGAATTCATCCGGACCATAAAATCAGAAATTATTTTTCTTAAAGTGGAATTCGAAATTCGCCCGTCTTCGTCCGGATCGTATTCGCAAGAAAAATTGTAATCTGAAATAAGTCCACACCTATCTGCAATTCATTCGTTGAGTAAAAATAATTCATGTTTTGTAAAGTGAAATCCGATTTTGGTCCGTTTTCCTCCGGATCGTATCCGCAGGAAAAGTCGGAACCTGAAATTAGTCGACACCTATCTGGAATTTATCCGTTGAGTAAAGTTAATTTATTTTTTTTAAAGTGGAATCCGAAATTCGTCCGTTTTCCTCCAGATCATATCCGCAAGAATAATCGGAACCTGAAATTAGTCCGCACCTATCTGGAATTCATCCGTTGAGTGAAAATAATTTATTTTTTGTAAAGTGGAATCCGAAATTCGTCCGATTTCCTCCGGATCGTATCCGCAAGAAAAGTCGGAACCTGACATTAGTCCGCACCTGTCTGGAATTCATCCGTTGAGTAAAAATAATTTATTTTTTGTAAAGTGGAATCCGAAATTCCTCCGAATTCCTCCGGATCGTATCAGCAAGAAAAATCGGAATCTGAAATTTGTCCGCACCTATTTGGAACTAGGAGCTAGGACCGCGGATGAAATTCACATTCCATTTTCGAGAACCCGAACCATACAACTTTAATACAAAATCGGATGAAATTCGAATAAAAACCGACTTTATTTCGGATGATTCCGGACAATTTCCGGAATGACAAGGTAACATGGGATCTGACGAATTTCCAATGTGTTCGGATATAATCTGGACGGAAAATGTACTTCGGAACGTACTAATGTCGGATCAGATCGGATAAAGTTCGGATTATAATTTCGAACTAGTGAACCGGACAAATTCCGGATTCAATCGGTTGAAATCCGGGTGACAAAAACCGCCTTGATTTCGGATGGTTTCGGACAATTTTCTGAGTCCGGAATTTGTCCGGAATTTTAAACAGGGTTAACAACTCAGCCAAAAAAAAGCTAGATTAATAAGTAAATAGTCATTTGAAAGCTGATAGTGTTCCACGTAAATGAGTTTGAAGAAGTTAATATAAAAAAAAATTGTGCTTTGCAGACTGAAAAATTTAAAAAAAAAGTCAGGAATTTCAGGCACATTTAAGAAGAGTCAAGTTTAGAGCATTATTTCTTATACAAGAGGCAATGGGAAAGATTTGGCAACATTCATGAATATGAGGAAAACATTTGTGAACAAATTGCAGTTGACAAATTTGAGAAATAATAAAAATTGTTGCTTAAAATTACAAAAAATTTCAACTATACTATCTTCAGTTCTAATGAAGATATTAAAGCGATTCAAACTCCAAACTGTAACGGATATACTCTGTAAATATTTACAATATCCCGGAAGGATGAGATTGTTTTATTTTTGGTGGAAATCGCGATATTTGTAGACATTTTTTTTTGTTGGAAAGCCAGTGTCAGAAATCAGCGGCGGTCCTTTTTTTTCTTCCGGCAGCTGGTCCCTTTCTTCGGCCCGTGCTTCTGAACTCATGCCCGGAAATTGAAGCCTCTTCTGACCGGCAGAAAAAAAATGCACCCCCTCTGGTTTCTAACACTTACTTTCCAACAACAAACAATGTCTAAAAATGTCGCGATTTCCACCAAAAATAAAACAATCAGGTCCCTATGGGAGATTGTAAATAATTACAGAGCCTATCCGTTACACTTTGGAGTTTGAATCGCTTTAATATCTTCATTAGAACTGAAGATAGTATGGTTGTACTTTTTTGTAATTTTAAGCAACAATTTTTATTATTTCTCAAATTTGTCAACTGCAATTTATTCACAAATGTTTTCCTCATATTCATGCATTTTTTCAAATCTTTCCCATTGCCTCTTGTATAAGAAATAATGCTCTAAACTTGACTATTTACTTATTACTCTAGCATTTTGTTTGGCTGAGTTGTTAAGCTTCAAAGGCAGATGCCTATCATGTTTGCGCTGATAGTAATTAGATTGTTATATTGAATTTAATTTTTTAATTTCATTTCCATTTGGTACATTTACACTATTTTTGTAGTTTTATGTATAACAATATAAACACATAATTGTTGATCTTATAGATGGAATTGATTATTTCTTTTTCGTATAAAAGTATAATTAGTTTTTCTCTTACACGTAATAAGTGCGCAGTTGGTTGGCCTCCTTTTCGTCAAATTTTTTTAAAAATTTGACTATATTCCACAAATGAATAACATTTTCCATCACTATTGAAGTCAACAACAACCACGGATTACTACCAGGGGACAGCAGTTCTATGGCAGCGGATCATCAGCCGGCGGCGCACGATGGAATAATAGGGAGTTTTTGCATATCGTTCCGTAGCTTACGGTAAACGCTAAAGTCACGTGAGTACGTTTCTGCGCATGCTCTGCGAGTTTAGTGTTAAGGTTTTCCGCTATCCGACGTTCTTTAGCGTATCATTTAGCGTTTACCGTAAGCTACGGAACCATGATCCAACAAACTATGGTCCCGCCACTTGGGGGTACGAAACATGATCAAAAAATACATGGTCTAGCCACGCGCAACTAAAAAAAAGTTAACCAATAGGAATCAATCCTACCACAGCCAGCCATATTGGTCACGTGAGCGCGCGATAACATAACCTCTCAATGCGCCTGCAGAATTTTACCTTTCAACGCAAATGAAATGATGTAACATTGCCTAAAAAGAAGAAATAAGTTTGTTTTGGGTCTCAAAACACAAATAAATAAATGCAAAATATTAATCCCATTGATTGGCAATATGCCATAATTCATGTGTTCAAATCTTTTGAGTGAAGACCGAGACGCTAACGATTGCTATGGTAACCAAATGGCTGGCTGTGGTAGAGTGCGAGTGGGGACGAAACTGGTAGAGCTTAAGGCTAGACCATGTATTTTTAGATCATGGTACGAAATACGTTCAAGCCGCGTCTCGTACGACGACCGCCATATTGGTCACTTTGCCAACGAAGAGACGCTTTCCTAACAATGATTCAAATGATTTTGCGTCATGTTGTAGCACAGCGTTTCTCAAACTTTTAGATATTTAAAAGTAGATAATACGAATTTGTTTAATACATCTTTGAATTCATGAAGATACGTAGTTTTACATTGAATAGAAATTCTAGATTGTAAACTATTAGCTCACTGTCAACCCATGGGCTTTCCTACTTTTTTCCGATTGCCTACGT
>CAKNWU010255521.1:0-10449 GCA_932072015.1 Andricus quercustozae | reverse complement strand
AGGCTCGAAAAACGTTGGCGAAGTTTGAGAACAAAGTACAATACCGCGCTTAGCTTCAGGAAATTCGTTACGCATCCGATCATCAGACAAGTTACGACTTTAATAGAGGATTATACCAAACAAGAATAATATTTTAATCTAGGAATATGTAAAAAAAGCTATTATTAAGATTTTTCAGGGAAAACATGAACTTAAAGTGACAAAATGCACTTTGCACTATTTCCCGCTCTCATTTTCTGGATAAATATCGCCCTTCTCTTGGTAATGCTGTACATTATGTGTAAAAAATGAATTTAGTAGGAAGTATTTTACTAATTTGAATGATTAGACCTGTCAAATATAAGAAATATTTTTATAGAAGTGTGAAAATTAACATTTTTTCAGATTTTAGGCTTTATCGTCGATGCGCTCCCATTCAATATATTTTTTTAAATCTGTAATTTTGCCTGTGATTTACTGGTATCCAGTAGAAACTTTTTGGACCTTTTTGGCCTTTCAAAAAAAAAAAAAAATTCGACCCACCCTATTGTACATCTTGAACTATAAAATTCCTTATTATCATGCGGCTGGGACCTACTGGAGCTTCTTCCATTTCTCCTCGTGTCAAGGCGGTAACCGTGCCGCTTTCCATGTTTATTTTCACACATTTTATGTGGCCATTAACATATTTGTACATTCCCGCAAGAATAGTATGACTCTCCAATGTTACAAAGACATCACCATCAGACGTTGATAATACAATTTGTTCTTGGGTTGACATAGGTGTATACGTATTCTTTCCTGTTCTTATTTTAATTAGTTCGATAGCAGGAAAATTGTATTTTCGAAGTTCGAATATCGTGTGCGGTTCTATTAGGAGAATAAGCCGAATAAATTTAAGTTGTTCAAGTCCACATCCCTTTCCGTCAGCAGATGGAAGCCTTATAGGAGAAACCATGGATTTGGCAGGTGACCTGGACCTTTCACGAAGAGAAGGCTCTGCTGGAGGAAGACACCTTTCCGGTGAATTATTTCTTTCAGAAGAATAAGAAGGTCTGCCACGAGCAACACCAGGAAGAGGGTCACCATTGGGTAAACATTCGAACTCTGAACATAACTCTGCAACAAGAAAGACAAGATTACATTTTTTTTAAGTAAGTTGGTATTTCACACAGAAAAAAAATATATATAAAAGGTGTTGAGATAATTTTCGAGTGGGTTACAAATTGAACGTATTTTGACAAAAGTTTCACGGAGGTGAAGAAAATGATTCTCACGTCATCTACTACGTCACATTATCAGCTAGGTAAGGTGTAGTTATGGTGAGCGAACTGGAGCAGAGCACAAAATTGGTAACAAAAACCACAAATAAACATCTTTCTTCCTTACAAATCTTCTCGGAAATTACTCTACTGTAAAAGAACTGCAACTCAAGGGGCCTCCGGAAACTGCCCTGCCAATTTGAGGTGGGAGGGGGTCAGTGGAATTAACGTTAAGAGCGTTTCTTTGTGATCGATTTTAACAAAGGTAGCTAATTTTGCGAAAAATGGCTCTGCAACGGTACAGTTAAATATTAACTTCATAAGATGGAAAATCACTTTCATATGTCAGCTTTCAAGAAAAGCTATTGATACATTGCCTACCCTTAGAGGGATTTAAACAGTTCTAGAGAGGGTACAGACGGCCCAATGAATATGGCATATTTCCCAGATCTGATGCCAGTCCTGATAAACAGAATTTAATTTTAGCTGCGTACTTAAATTAAACATTGTGGGTGGGAGAGCAGATCCTTGGGGAACTAATTGACTTTTTGCAATCCGGCATCAGAGACAAACACAGAAATTTAACAGCGTCGCCTGAATTTACCACCGATATTAAATTGACAATGGATAGAAAGGAAATCTCAAAGATGGACCTATTTTATTTCTACAAAGTATTCGAATCGGTGGGCCATAATCTTTTACTTCAGAAACTTAAATCTTTTAAACTCTCTTGTTAAGTTATTAAATAAGTGTTTGTCTCTGATGCCGGATTGCAAAAAGTCAATTGGTTTATTTGTATCGATGCGCGCGCTATAAGCATATGTGTCCTTAGCCACTGACGCGGGCGAGACCGTACCAGTGATGCAAACGGATCACGACTTTTTCAACTACTCATGTACCGAACAGCGCGGCTCTATTTAAAACCAATAAATACTATCAATAATAATACAAATAAATATTTTTTATAAATTTTAATTTTTAAAAAATTAATTTTTTTAAACAGTGGCGGGAGCGTAGGGGACTTGTAATAAGTGAGGCTAACATGGACTGCAAAAACAAAACAATCGAAAATAATACGGACGTAACCCGGGGCCCTCATGTAAGCCATCGCCAAAGGGTGAAGGCTTCTCAGGTCCAGAAATTGAAAGCTCACACAGCGCGGCTCTCGAACAGCAACCAAGGTTTCTCACAAGGTGCCTTAGATATCGAAGCATCATCTGGACTAATTCAGGACGTCAAGAGACGTCCTGAATTAGTCTATTAATGTCTGAGAGGAAACTCAATGATGCAGCTAAATTTTCACCACAGCAAAGGCACCTTGGCGGTTCTAACCAGGCGTATGGCAGTGATACAGACAAGCATTGTCCTAATCCAAGAACCCTGATTATACTGGGAAAGGATTAGTGGCTCATGACGATGTGGCTCCATATATAATGGGCCACGTAAAAAAGAACCAAGGGCATGCACAACCATCAAGGATATGGGTGCGATTTTTGGTTTCTAAGCTCTGCTCCAGGTACCTTACCTATTAAGGTGAGACTCAGGGGCACAAGCGGAGAAAGCCTGGAGGTGTATATCGCATCGGCTTATTTCCCGGGCGGTACTGGGGTGCTCCCACCTCCTAGAGAGGTCGAGACTCTAATTCAGCATTGTCAGGAGAACAGGATTTCTCTGATTTTGGGGTGTGGCACTAAGTCCTACCATACAGTATAGTAGGGCACTCACATCAACGGCATAGGAAGAGATGCAATTGAATACGAAGCCGGTACTGAGCTCGAGATCCTTAATCATGGTGATACTCCCACATTCCAGATTATAAACAGGAATGAGCTTCACCATTCGACTCTATGCTCTGAAGAACTGATGAGCAAAATAATAGGTTGGAAATTCTCCGAAGAGGAGTCTCTCTCGGACAACAAATATATCTTATTTCAGTTAGCCCCAGAGAAGCCTGCGGTTTGAAAAATCAGAACCGTAGGAACATACTTTAGGACTCACATAAAAAGGAATTCACATGCAGGCTTTTACACAAGCTACGATACCATATATGAGTTAGAGCACGCCGCGGATTTCCTTCGAAAGGTCTCTGATTAGATCATATGAGAACAATTTCCCTACAAATACAATTAAATCTAGGAAAGGGACAGAATGGTGGAACACCCACCTTGAGAAACAGAACTAAATTACCTACAGAATGCAATATCTACAAGGCGTCTGAGTATGAGTGCAATAAAAGATAAGAACTCACAAACAGGATACAGCGACGCTTCACAAGATCCTGGCAAAAAATCAGGAGGCTCGTCTCGAGCTCATAAGGCTCGATGATGGTGAGATGGGAAAAGGCTGTCTGGAATTTTGCATACAAGGTCGCTGATATCAAGAAGGTAGACTGGGCCACTGGTACCTTCTGCCCTATTGCCCTTAAATCAGTGTCATCGGCATGGAAGGACTGCGGAATAGCCTTCATTCTCGAACCTGGGAAGGAGGGCTACACTGCTGCTAAATACTTTCGTCATATCAGCTTATCGACTGGTCGACAGATATATCAGAGATTAGGTGCTTTTAGCCTTCCCGCTGCTAAGAGGGCAGCACACCTTTGGGGCGTGCTGCTCTGTAGAAACTGAGCTCTGTGCTGCCGTGGGAAAATTGGAGCAGCAGCTTAAACAAAAACAGTACGCTGTGGGCACCTTCTTGGGAATAGAGGGTGCCTTCAGCAATAATTCTTCAGAAGTTAACTGTCGAGAAGCTTCAATGTGTGGCGTGCCAGATTAACTAGTAAGCTGGATAGGAAGCATGCTACACTGAAAGCGATTCAAAGACAGATTTGGCGAAGGCCTGGTCATTTTTACGAGAAAAAACAAAGTGTCGAATGTTGACGCCTTTGCATTCCCTGTGTTAATAATTAATTTGATGTTATTGTTTCTCTTTTGATTGACCTTCGCACTTCATTTACCATCGCATGGCATCCTCCCAATGCTTCTTCTCGTTCAAGGTTCCTTTTCTGTTTATGAGTTTTGGGGGCTACCTTTTGTCTTGAGCAGTGACTCATGTTCTCGCTTGATGGTGCCTTGGTGGGGGACTGCCGGGCTCCCTGATCAGAGAGACTCAGTTACTATCAAAGTGTAGGCTAGGTGGCTGGTTTTCGGGGTTGCAACGATAAGAGATCAATTGTGCGTCTTCTGGAGAACTCAGGTTTCTGAGTCCGTAAAGTAAAGTCAGTGGCTCTTCAAGTTCCAATTAATTGGTTTTAGTGATTTCCCGACTCGATCATCTTCTAGTGTTGCGGGAAGTGACGAGTCGGATGACGTATCACCTCCGGTCGCATCGGGATCGATCGTTCGGTGAACGATCGTGGTCGTAGCTTCCGAAGGCTACATCTGTGCCAATTTTCACCAACAACCAAAACCTTTTTTTGGAAATCAAGGGAGTGCCTCATGGGATAGGATCGAGGACTCGTATCCTGAACTAACTCGATACAAGGTATTGAGAAGTGCGGGATCCCGGTGAGAAATTATCTGGTTCATTTTTGTTGATTTTACCATGACTGAACATGACTCCTTCGCTATCCCACGTCAGTCCGTCATTAATTAAAAACACCCTGCATTCTGTAAGAGGTTTATGATTTCAGACTCAGTGAAACACATGGGGGTTATCCTATGTAGCAAAATGAACTGGGCGAAGCACATTGAGACCTAATCTAAGAAGTTTGTCATGACACTTTGGATGTAAAAAAAGAGCCCTTGGTTTGATATGGGGTCTAGGGTCTACAATGATTGCATGGCTCTACTCCGCTGTCTTTAAACCAAGCCTTCTATACGCGGCCTCGTTCTGGTGGCCAAAGGTAAAATTCAAAACCCTGCAGGGCAGGCTACAACGATTACAAACGCTAGCGTTTAGGAGCGTGACAAGAGCAATGAGGACTACGCCACAGGGACGATGCGCCGCAAAGCAAAAGTAAAGAGATGAACTTAGGGTGCTAAATAATCTTTCAAGTGACATCAGCACACTGCAAATTCTATAAATGAGGCCAAACAGAACAACAAAACGCTTCAACTTTACCAACACTTTCCCTGTCTGCAACTATCATTTCCTCCAAATAAATATTGCTTATTAAGTTACTAAATAAAAGAAGAATTTTTTGGAAATTGAAAAGTAATGAAACGAGTCATGAAAAAATATCGGACGGCACTGGACAAATAACTCCGCGGCGGATCACATGTTTACCTGTTATGTAATTCGCCTCTCATTTTGCCAAACTGCCAGTTAATGTTTATTCACTAGATTTATTATTTCGTACTGAATCACAAATTAAGTTGTATTGCATTTTTATTAATCATTTCTATTGGGTGTGGGTGTGGTGAGCCCACACTTGTAGTTATTTACTACAAGAAACTATCCACCTAAAAAACACTATCCGAATCGGGTAGTGTCACGCTTACCCCTAGAGGCTCGCCGAAAGGGAAATAGCTTAATGATATACATTTCTATTTTCACATCATATATTACCCTATTTCATTTTACATAACTGAAAGTGAAATTTAATCAAGATGCCGCAATTTCACAAAATCTATTAGCATGCGCCAGACAGCCAAATTAGCCATCTTACCAACGTAGAAAACGCTTTCGGCGAATTAGAAGAAATTTTAATTAAATGTCCGGTTTTAAGATATAGTTTTGTTGAATATACCAGCTAAAATTGTTGATTTGTAACTATGTTTTAAACGATTATTATTTCTACAAAATAAGAAATTAAAATTCACTTTTATTTTTAAAGTGCAAATATTTATTTTTTCAAAAAATGATTATGATCAATGGAAAGGGGCTTGAAAAAACCTTTCGAAAAGATACTAAAAACAATTTTTTTATTATCACTAGATGAGTTACAAATCGCCAAAACAGCTGATATATTCTCAAAAACCACTCATCGCTTACTTTCATAAATAAAAAATCCACTTTTTAACTTTCAGATGTAATAAAGGAAAAATCTTAGCTTTTCTTTTGAAATGAAAAATTGAAAAAGATATACCTTTTTCCAAAAACAATATTGATCAAAATGACAATATACAATATTATACTATTATATTTACCAATAGAATTGTAACAAAGCAACGTTCTAGTACTTCATTCAAGCTTATATAATATATCCTACAGTCGTTATATCATATATTACAAACATCAATATTATGTTTCTGGGATATTTAGATTTCATTAGAGACAGCTTCAAAGATAAAAATTTAATTACTAAATTCATTAAAGTTGAGGTACAACATTTTTACCAAGGTTATTTTGTACCAAGGTTTCGTTTTACAAATTCATCATTAATTTATTGTGCCCCTCGCGCTACCGAGTAGGTAATTTCCTACGGTAGTATAATTTCCCTCTTAAAATATTTTCAAATGTAATTACCAGTTACGTGTAAGATCTAGATCCTGCTTTGGGTAACAAACAATATGTTTTAGTTTAGGGATGGAAAGTCGACTTGAACTTTAGTCGAAAGTGGACTTTCTTGGTCCAAAAGGTGACTTTTTAAAATCGACATGGGACGTTTGAGAATAAAGAGTCAAGTAATCATTTTCATTTCCTTTGTGCATCTATGTTAGTGAGATCATTAAATCATTTGTACCTTAATTTAAAATTTAAAATATATGTAGCACGAGAAATTGTTTATATATGAGAATGTGTAACTGATATTTTAAAAATGGTATAAGTTAAGAAATATGTTGATGTGACTGATAATAATTTACCATAAGCAATACGTGACATTTTTATGCAGTCAAAAAGTATATAAAGTTTATTGTCGAAATTGGACAGAGAAACTTGCTAAATATACAAAAACTATATTTAATAAAACTATTTTTTAAATTCATACATACTATATATTGTAAAACTATTTTAAATCTCTTAATCTCGGACTCAGTGAAAGTGAACTTTAAAGTAAATTTGAAATTTGACTTTGTTCTTTTAAGATTCCTTAGTAAGTTTTGAAAATTACTAAAAATATACTTTATATTCAAAATTATTCAAGGTGCTGTAATGAAAAATTAGATTTTAAATTGTGTTCAAAAATTAATAGACAAAACAAAAAGGACCTGCAAATTTTGTATTAAGAATTTTATATAGAACCAGTAGATTTTCTTTTAATAGTAAAAAGTAAGATTGAAAAAAAAAACATTTTTCCCCTAAATTATATCTACATATTTTCTTAGAACCATCTTACGCTAGGATGCGTATTTTTAGTTTAAATCGTTAAAAAAAATTGAAAATAAACAAATAAAATTTACGGAAAAATGACACAATTTACAATAAAGGGTTTGATAACAATTTGCACATATTAAAGTAATCATAAAAAATAAAATCTGTAAATTATTTTGCAATATCTGAATAAGCAGTACCAGACCGAGGTACATACATAAATATAATATACATTTGATATAATAGAGTTGTACATAATGTAGAAAAGTTTGCATTTTCGAAAAATTCGAGTGCGAAGCACGAGATACGTGATGAGAATGTGTTCGTTAAAGCCGAAGGAGCTTTAGCAAAAGAGAATTCACAATCACTAAATTACAGTTGTCGATGCTTTGAACTTTAATTTTAAAAGGCATGCGCACAAATGTGAGGGAAACACAAAGACTGAGCGCGTTGCGCGAGTAAAGTACATTACCGAGCGCGAAGAGCGAGAAACAAGGTCGCGCGCCCTAGGTGCGCTCAAATTTGCGAGCCGCGCGCATAGCGCACGATGAGAATTATGAGAATGATGAGAATGCCAGCGCGGCTGGCAGATTTTTTTTTAATTTCTTCTTCATACGTATTCTTTCCTGTTTTCATTTTGATTGGCTCGTTGGCAGGAAAAGTGTATCTTCGAAGTTCCAATATCGGGCGCGTTTTCGTAAGGGGAATAAGCCGAATAAATTGATGTAATTTAAGTCCACTACCATGACCGTTAGAAGAAGAAAGCCTTATAGGAGAAGCCATGGACCTGCCAGGAGGAAACCTGGACTTGGTACGAAAAGGAGGTTCGGCAGGATCAAGTGACCTCTTAGATGAACAAAAACTATTATGTCTTCTGACTTTATTTTTTGCATAGAGATGTGTTTCTCTTTGCGTTTTACAATTATTATTTGTTTTAAGCAATTTATTTTGACATTTAATTATTGTAAATAAGCAAGCCAATGGTAACCAATCTGGTTGCCGACGTGACGCATGCGCAGTGCGAAAAGATTCGAGATTTGGGAGCACTGAGTCTTCATTCAGTGTATACTACACTCGTACCAATGCGAATTTGTCACTCTCTTCTTCGTTTCTGAATCACGTAGGAGAAAAGCGGATAAAGCGGCGCGGCGGGAAATGCGGCTCGGTGGATTTTTAAAAATCTACCTATTATTAACGAGTGAGTAATAGTAATAAAGTAATAGTAATAAAATTAGGCTATTTAAGATAATTGTTTAATTTTTAAGTTGAAAAGTTTGTTTTGGGTGTTTCTCGTCGATTATGACAGCTTCGAAAAAATCATTGAAGCTTATACTATTTTGGTTCAAATGTATTAAATCTTTGTTAATATTGAACTTCTGACTATTCCAAACGATTTCATGTGTGACAAATAGGTAAAGTTAGTTAATATCTGCACATAAAAGTCTTGTTTCAGGTCCATGCACAAACGGGAAATGTGGCGCTGATGGCCAATTTAATGGTAAAATGTCAAAATGTTGAATCTTGTATGTTCACAGCTTTGTATGGTAATCGCTCCAAAAATCGAACCTCAAATTTATTTTTTCAAACTGCAAATGAATATAGAAATCTGATTTTACTGAAATTGTGCGTTCGATTGTAAGAATTTTTTTTTGAATTTGCACACAGATAAAATTAATATTGCGCACCGCATTACCCGACTGGTAGGGTAAGTTGACGCACGTGGACTTTTTTGGAAGTCTTGATAATTAAGTATTTTAATTTATAGAGATTCAATTTTTCATATGAACAAAGCAAAGCTCAGATATTCATTTAAGTATTACATATTTTTCCATTACATTATCGAATATATTTTTCTATCTACCGATTGATATTACGTTATGCGCGCCGCATTATCCGCTTCTCCTTATTCAAGTCTTTAAAAATTTGAAGAGTTTTTTTTATGACCATTTCATGACTGCATACAATTTTTTTGTAAACTGTCTGATAAAAATTCCACGACTGTTGTGCCTTGACTGTGCTTGAAAAAGTCCATGACTTTTTTTAATTTTTCCATGAAAATATATGACCCTTTCATAGAAAGTATACAAGACTTTATAAAAATGACGGCCCGTCTAAGAGTCCAGCACTAATCTAGGACATTTTCCAAGACTTTTTTTCCGTGTATGGAGTTAATTGTTGGCTGCTGACATCAATAAAAGCAATATCTGAAGGTAATAAAGCGAGGGTAAGGGTAAATGGACAACTGAGTGATTGGTTCAATATTAGGCAGAGCTGTAGGCAAGGATGCGTTAAGTCCTCTTAATTATTCAATATACTTGGACAAATGTCTAAGAATGACTTTCTTAGACGAAGAAAGTATTGATCTCGGAATTGCGAAGGTGCGTGGAATAACATTTGCATACAATGAGGTCGTTACGACAAAATCAGTCAATGATTTTCAGAGAATGTTCCTTAAACTAAATACCAGCATGAAGAGCATGGGTTTTAAGAATTACGTAAATAAAAAAAAAATTATTGTGTTTGAAAAAAGGGATGAGAAGACCGTATGCAACATCTTCTGAGACGAAGAGAAGATAAAACAGGTTAATAATTTCGTGTATCTTGGAAATTTGTTTACTACTGACGGAAAGACAGATCTGGAGATATCCGGAATATAGACAAGAATAGAAAGATGATTGGCGGTGTAAGACTTATTACTACACTGTTAGAAATATCTGGTTGAATTTTCAACCACATATGGTTGAAGTTTTATACAATTACTGTGGTTAAATGAAAAATCAACCACACATGTAATTGAAATTTCAAACATGCAGGTGAAATTTCCACCACATGTAATTGAAATTTCGGTGACGAGAAAAATTTTTTTTCGGCACAATTAGTGAATTTCAAGGCAATTATAATTTTTCAAAAATCTTAAAGAAAACACATAAAGATTCCTGAAAAATACTGTGCTTTGAAATTCACTAAATGTACCGAAAGAATTCTGATAAGGAATCAGTGGGTTATTTCGTACGTT
>CAKNWU010255479.1:0-11111 GCA_932072015.1 Andricus quercustozae | reverse complement strand
TATATATATATATACACACATAAGATTCGAATAAATTTATACAGTGAACGTAATATACGTTGTTGTAAATATCGATTATTGAATATTGCTCGTACTAATCGCCTAGTGACTTCCACTTTTGTTGCGCGCAAGAAGGGTAGCAAAGAAAAATAAGTGCTTGCAAAGGTCCTGAAGGTCTCAGCAAGATGTGCAAGAAAATTTGCACATCCTAGTTTCCAGTTTTAGAAGACAGACTTTATCACAAATTCGGATCTTTTTGTTCCGTTTATTTATTGATTCAGGATTTATACGCATATTTTTTGTTATTTGAAAACTGTACACAGTAAATCCTGAGGTATTCAGAGTTTTTGCAGCTCAATTCAATCTTTCATTTAATATCAGAATGATTCAATATTCAGAATACGAAAAATGTACGAGACCAATTTCACGATCCTAGCAACGGACAGTCGTGTTTTTATTCAAAGATCGCACAAAATATAAATGCATTATTTACGTGTGACCAAATGATTTTGACAATAAATCTGAAACAGTTTAATCAAACAAATATCATTTTGCTGCAAATCACTTTGTTCTAACTTTAAGATCAAAGTAATACCCCAGCATTTTCTGTGATAATAATCGGGTGCTTAATATTTTTTCTAAAATATTGTCTTTTAACAAAATGGTGCCAATTTTTTCAAATGCTGCATTTTTTCTATTTAATTAATATATAGGCCGTTCAATGATTAAGTGAATCTTTATTCTGACAATTTTGACTTCCAGCCCCTTCGTAACGCTTTTTCTGAAATGAGTATACGTAACTTTAACATGGGCATAACGCTAGAGATACCCCCATATTTACTTTTATTATTCAAGAGAGGGATTCCACAATTTCGAAATATAGTGATATATTTTTAAAAAAGTAAAAAACTCACAAAAAAATGGGGTTTTTTCTAAAGACAAAAAATTAAATTTTTTTCTTCAAAAATATATGAGATACGGACAAAGTTTCTGAAGAAAAGTTGTTCGAATTTAAATGGTCTACAAACATCTTTTATTCAACTTCTTCATATTTTGTACCATTTTTGAAATATTTGCATATAAGGTGGCTTTAAAAAAGGAAAGTGAATTTTTCCAAAACAGTACCAAGATTAACATTGATTTTTGAAAAGTTACAAGTGCTGTACCTAAAACTTATTGAAAATAAGGCGCAAAAATTTTATTTTTATAAAAAACCTTTTTTACTAACTTAACTTTAATGAACATTGCCATTTTTAGTGATTTTCAAACTGCTACGATCAATGAGTAAAAACTTGTTTATTATAGAACAGCGAAATTATGTTACTTTATATTAATTTAAGTTAAAAAGGTTTTATTTATAGACCTTTCAAGTTATAAAAAATCAATATTAATCCAGTGGAATCGAAAAAAATAATTTTGTGTTAAAAAAAAAAAGAAATTCTACACACTGATCAGGAAATTCGTTCTTCATTTTTAATTTTAAATTCTCAGTTGCATGAACTTTTCTTTTTTAGGCCCCTTGAATTTTTGTCAAATTGCTATTTTGCACTTTTTGCCAACTTCTTCACTGAATTTCGAAAACTTGTGAAATCTCTAATCCCGAATAAAAAGGACACGTTAAATATCTTAATTAAGTTAAAAATAGAGCATTTGAAGAAAAATAAAATAAAACTTGATAAAATATGTTTGGCACCCAGTCTTTAAGTATTCTTCAATCGTTATTTAAAAAAAAACTCCGCTGCTTTTTTATGTGACTTCTGTAAATTCTAAGACGATTTTCAATTTGAGAATAAATCTAAGAATATTTTATTCTCATTTGTTTCCGCATTTCTGATAAATTTATTGTTTAAGGTAAGCAGCGACAACAGCGTGAGTGTTGAGCACGCATGTGTGTTAAGTATAATTACCTAAGTAATTAAGGTATGAAATGTACAATGCTTGAACCATCCTGCGCGCGCGAATTTTGCTCCCTTGTAATTAATGGACGCTAATATTATATACATCTGACACACGCGGTTTAATATTGTGCGTTGTAAGAAAGTTGAGAATTATTGAGTTTTAATGAATAAAGTACGTAACACGCGAAGCGTAAGAGAAAAACGTCTACCTTGATTTCTTTCTATATCCCTTTATTCCAATAATGCGAGGTGAGTTCATTCATAAGGTGTTGAAGTTATATTTTTTCCTGCTTATTGATTTTCTGTAAAGGTCACTGTATTTTCCGTGTTACTTTGCAGAAGCAAGGGGTTCGTAATTCAATTTCTAGATAAATTCGTTTAGCGATTAAAGTCTCAAGAGACACGTAGTCGAGCGAGCTTCTGCTGGTTCGAACTGCCTTCGAGGCAGCGATACCTCATGGTCAATATTGGATGGTGACGTCCAGACTCCAGACCTTCGACTTTGAAAATCTTTTTCTCGATCAGGATTAGAGTTTCCTTCACTCTTCGAAAAGTCGGAAAACTGAGAACAAAAGAACTGTTCCTTGCATTCAGACTTCAGATTTTCGGATTGGATTAGATTTATACATCCTTTTATCCCGAAAGAGTTAGGTTCAACTTCAAGGTTCGTTATTAACTAATCTTGTCAACATCTATTTTATTTACAATAATAAGCTCGAAAAATGTCAATTGTTTTTTAATTTTAGTTTTATAAACTGATCGCTTTAATATTTTGTAAGCTTGAAGAATTTTAACGTATTTCAGTTAGAAGGTGTAAATTAAAACGAACTAAATACCGCTTCGAAGTATGTGTGACTATTTCACTATGGATGAATTTATTTATACTCGATTTATGAGCAGTTTGCTTGCTCATAAGTTTCAATAGTAGTTTATATGGTAGGTACGTAAAACTGTTTTTTTTTTTTAAGGAGAGGAAGATGTTTTCAGCAGGAACAGTTGGTGAGACGTAGGCAAGCTGAAAGCGCAGTCATAGGCAAGCCGAAGGCGTATTCGCAGGCGAGCCGTAGACTAAGCTAAAGGTGAGCCGCAGGTAAGCCCACTGCCCCATAAACCAGAAAATTTTAGTAACTTCTTGGAATTTTGTTTGAAATTTCTAGTAATTCTGGGAATTTTTGAAAATTTCTGGTAATTTTGGACATTTTTAGCAATTTCTGAAAGTTTTGTAAATTTCCGGAAACATAAGATATTCAAAAATTTCAAAAACATCCAGAAATGTTTAGTTATTTATATTAATTTATCGATATTTAATAATAATTGATCAATAATTTATGATTTCTCATAAATTCGTTCTGGTCAAATCGCTACTCACAATTACTCTTTTAAATTAAACGTTAACGCGACAGTGAGTTTACCACTTCTGAAAACTGCCATAAAAAGTCTTTTCAAGGCAGTTTTCAAGATTGGACATATAATGTGCCACTTTGCGGAACGAAGAAAAGTGTAAAAAAGCGACTTTACCTATGCCGGAAAAATAAATTTTCTACCTCATAGAAATCAGAGAGACTTTCAAAAGGTCTATCAATGTGTTTTGTTTAATCGAGCCACTTGTTAAGTTTCAATCTTGCATTATATACAGAAAGTGAACAGTATCTATTTAAATTTTATAAATCTCTATTGATAGATTAAGCAAGGCCAACATAGGTTACTCTATAAATAATTGGAAGCGGCTTGAAAACTCGAAAAATTACATGAAATGCAATACTGTTCTATTCCCAATATTAAAAAACACTTTTCTCTTATAAACATGGTAAATCATTTTGTTTACAAATTTTTTAAAGTGGTATTAGTAGGTTATGAAAGGTCATGGAAGATTCTTTAATAGGTAAATCGATGCTTCTCAAGGACTCAAACAAATGCATCAGATATAGTACTGTTGTATTCCCAATATTAAAAAAGTTTTCTTTTTTATAGTTTTATAATTCGGTATTGCTAGATCATGAGAGGTGATGGAAAGATCGTCAATAAGTCATTTGGCGCCTTTGAGTCTTGTAGTATTCCTTTTATCAACAAAGTTTTTTTATATTAACAGGATGAGCCATTTTTCTGAAACTCTTAAATCGATACTAACGTAAATGTCCCAGTAATCGTGACGGTCCCAGTAATCGTGAAACTTTGTTATAATGTGAATGAATTGTGAAAAAAATTTGTTAAATGTAACATTTAATGATAAAACCCTCTTATTTTTAGAATTTTATAATATCAAATAAAAATTACATTCATTCAAATTAAATAAAAAGCAAGAAAATTGGCATCTCGATTACTGGGACTCAGGTCACGATTACTAAGACGTTTACCTTAGTAGGTCATAAATGGGTCAGAAATAGATCGATCGATGCATCTCGGAGACGGTAACAAATACCCTAGATATAGTACTGTTGTATTTCGAATACCAAAAAAGTTTTTTTGAATAAGACAAGGTAAATTTAGTTTTTTAAATCTTGAAGCGCTAAAAAACCCTTCTAATGGGTCGGTTTAGCTAAAAACTTATTAATCCTGGATATCAATGGGAGCTACAATTCAAGATTTTTAAATATGATAAACAGAAAAAAGTTACACGCACACGGATACAGATATTTTTTCAAAACTGCATTTTTGAACTTCTGGGGTTGAATTAATGAGAAATAAAAATTTTAAATATCGTCAAATTTATATATTTTTTAATAAAAAACAATGTCGTTTTTGACCATTTTTTCAATAATTTTAATTCATTTCAATTAGGGCGTATCTACGTTCACCAAAATTCGGTGAGCGTAGACCAAATGATTACTGTATGCCAAGACACTTTGTTTCAATTAATATCTTCTTAACGGGGTTAGATTTTTTAAATGTAGCAGAATATTTCAAAAAAATATTCTGAAAATAAGGAAAAGTTGCAAAAATCCTAGTCTCAATGTAAAAAAATTTAAAGTATTTGAATTTAATTTAACTTTTAGTTTTTAAATTTAAAAAGTTTTTAAGGTTGACATGTATAGAAATTACAAAGGAACGATTTATTTTAGACCAATCATAATCTCATTCAAATAAAAGTTATTTGATTGGCTAAAATTCTCTAGAAATTTGCTGAAGTCCCTTAAAATGTATTAAAACCTTTGGGAATCGTGAAATGCATTACAATAAGTAAATCATTGGATATCCCTTGAAAATAAATTATACTAAACTTAATCAAGAATGTTCTCTAAAAAATACCGCTTAAATCCCTAGAAATCTTTGAAATACTTTAGAATCAATGAAATTAGTTAAACCTTGTAAATTTCTTGAAAGGCCTTGAAATCCCTTGAAATCTTTGGATTCGCTATTCTATTTATTTGACAATGTTCTCTATACATAGCCTATAATTAAGCTTAAAATATTTGGACATCCTACAAAATTCTTTAGCATTCCCTGAAATTGGTTAAACTCTTAAAATTATTTTGATTATTTCAAAATATAAAAAAATATCATCGTGAAAATCCATTCACATTAGTACAAATCATTTGAAATCCCTTGAATATAAATCATGTTGAACTTATTCACTACATTTTTTAGAAAGATAACCGTTGAAATCGCTCGAATTTTCTGAAATCCCTCGAAATCTTTTAAATTCTTCTAGATTCAATAAAATCCCTTAAATCTGGTGAAATTTTTTGAAATATCGTAAAATGCCTCGAAATGTTTGAAATTGCGAGGAATTTCTTGAAATTTAATTTAATTTATTTCTCAAGGTTCTCTAGAAATCCCTTTAGATCCAACTGAACATCTTTGGAAATTCTACAAAATTACCTGCAATATGTTAAAATAGCTTAAAATCATGAAAGGAGAGAGTGTATCTCGAAACAATTGACGATTACTGTACGAGCTCAAATAGGTACAGGTTTTGGTATGAAATCGACAGTTTGTACGATCGTAAATATATCAATATCCCAAGTTACCGAGTTAAAAATTTAAAAATTAAAAAGATTTATAAAATCGTCTGTGTTTTTTAAGCAATAGTGGCTGAAAGAATGGATGTTTATATATAAATTAATAGCACAAGATATAGTTTAATGATAAAGTTAAGAAAAAGTTCTAGAATACGCCCTGAGGGTTCCACGTCCCTTCGTAAAAAATTGATTGATATTTGGTCAAGGGTATACTTGGACTTACATTAATTTACACATCGGCTCATTATCAAGTCTACTTAAACTTTGCCGAAGCATCCACTTAAAGGGAAACAATGATCGGCATTGTCAGACGAGTGGACACGAGGGCTGCAAAAAAGAGGAAACGAAGCTATAAAACCACTAACCGACAGTGGTATCCAGTAATATCTTTCAGCCTTCAAGGATACTATATAAAAACTTATAGGTAACTACAGAGGACTGCTTCTATTTCAAAATAAATTGCACAGTTATTCCTTTCTCTACTCCCATCGGAGCCGATGCTTGGAAAGCAAAAAAGAAACTTTACATCTTATTGGAATATTCGATAAGGAAATACTGTAACTTTATCTATAAAATGTCAACATCGGAATAACCAAATAGTAAGTTTCTTTATTAAATCGATTATAGAATACAAAACAGAGTGGTTTTCAAAAACTAAGTCTAGAGTTACAAAAGCGGTCAACCAGCATTTTTTATAAAAATGTTTATAAAGTAAACAATTGTTGAATGTGTCTTTCTCTATGAAATTGATGGTCCAAAGAACACGCAGTTTCGATATTTTATTGCTATCGGCTTTCAGCAATGCGTATTGACCGTACAGTATAAATGAACATTCATCATTTCCAAATTGTAATGGAAATATCCGGGGTAGTTAGACAAATTTTATTTTGGATTCCAGATAGCAATTTTGAAATAATTTTCTAATAGCTTACTAATGTTCAAAAAGCAAAACTATAATGTATAAAATTTTAATCATTTAAGTTTCTAAAGAACCTGGTAAATTACTTTTTAGATTTTCAATTGAATTTATAGAGAAAAAATGTTTGCTTATTAAATTCCTTAATTTTTAAAAACATCTTCCGACCTCTAAACATTTTTATTTATAGTATCTGACCTCAAACTTTTTATTTCCTAAAAATCTATAAGAATTGGGAAGACTTGAGCGTGAAGATGATAAAATACTACATTTTTGAAAGTCTGTTTAATATACTTTATTTTTTAGCTCAATTGAGACACATAAAAAAAATGTATAATTTTAATGAAAAACTGATTATAAATGAAACGTACGCATAATATCAGCATAGATTTAAAAATAAAAGTATCCTTAATACATTTTTAATATCTGTACACCTACGAAACATACATATTTGATAATATCACAATTAACTTTTGAGTTACTTTATTTGAATTTCAGGTTTGATCTCGAATCAAAGTTTCCATTAATTAAATAAAAATCATATTTTAGTATAAATATAGTAATTGGGGATGCTAGAAACTTTAATTGATTATTCTTTTTGAAAATTTTGAAATAGTTTTCCAGTAGTTTGAATTTTCAATAAAACGTCAAAATAAGTTAAAACCATTTTTATTTTAAAAGTTTCAAAGAAAATCTTCACATTATTTTCAGATTTTTCAATACAATCAGTAGAGGAAAAAGGGCTTTTTTAGATGTCTACTGAAAACTAAAAATTAAGAAGACTTCATCGCTAATGTACCTTTTTAAATTACACCTATGATGAGATTAAGGAAATATGCAATTCTTTTTTTTTAGCATGTAGTTTAAAATAAAAGTATTTTAATTAACTTTGACTACTTGGATTATCTGTTATGTTTCTTCATCCGAACACATTAAATTTTGTATTTCAAAGTGCTGTACAGCTTTCTTGCATTGATTATTATTATTATTATTGAATACATTATTTAGGTAATCTTACATTTCCCATAAACGTGAAGTGTGCTGACTTTTCTTTTTAAACGGCAAAGAAAAACGGCAGCTTGATCCAATCATGAACACGGGTCTTCGGACAACAATAGTTTCGAGATATTAATCGAAAATGGCGCCATGTACTTTTTAATAATTGGATGGTTGAAATGTTCGATTGTGCGATTAGACATTTTATGTACTTGGATGCTTTATGCTTCATATGTGAAATATGAAAAATTAATACAGTTAGTAAACAAGAGCAAAAAATGATTAGTATCTTTTATCTACAAGGGGAAATATAAGTTGATTTAATTGCTCACGTGTTTATGTGCAGGAAAGTCAACTGTGTACCATAATTGTTAAACGTATAAAAATTAATACTTAACCTTATTTTAAATACAGTTTAACTTCAATTGGAGCTCGCCCTTATGAAAATATATGACAGGAAAAAAATGTCAGGCCTCTCATTTTTTCCCTGTCATTTTTTACCTGTCGTTTTTTCGCGACCACAGGAAAACGACAGGAAGAACGACAGCCAAAAATGAATGACCCTAATGGGCCATAATTTATAATAATTTCGTCTGAACATTATAAAGTATCGACGACTTGCCGATTTATTGGTAAACTATTCGAACTTTCCTGTAAAGCATAAACAATCATTAGCAAAAGAAAACCATTATGGGAATTTTCATGATAAAACACCTTTCTGTAGCCAGTGTCCAATTCCGAATTCTCTACCAACACATCAATTGTGAAATGTGTTCGATTTTCCATTTTAAAGCCTTCTTATCCTTACAAAGCACTAAACTTGAGTACCAAGGCAACAATTTCGGACTATTTTCCACTTTTTTCATTCCCTTGACAAGTTCAGTGCGTTCTACCAATTCCATGATCCAACAAAGAATGGTCTTGCCACGCACAACCTACGGACCATTTGATTGGTTCCCTTTTTTTTAGGCTTTAAAATGGAAAATCGAACACATTTCACAATTGATGTGTTGGTAGAGAATTCGGAATTGTACACAGGCTACACAAAGGTGTTTCATCATGAAAATTCCCATAATGGTTTTCTTCTGCTAATGATTTTTTATGCTTTACAGGAAAGTTCAAATAGTTCAATAATAAATATGCAAGTCGTCGATACTTTATAATGTTCAGAGGATATTATTATAAATTATGGCCAATTAGGGCCAGTCATTTTCGGCTGTCGTTCTTCCTGTCGTTTCCTGTGGTCGCGAAAAAACGACAGGTAAAAAATGACAGGAAAAAAATGACAGGCCTGACATTTTTTTCCTGTCATATATTTTCATAAGGGCGGTTTTGGTTTTGACGGTCGGCTCCAATTCAGGTACTCCGAACGTAAACAGTCAGTATGAACTATTTCCGGTGGAATTTCCTGCATAGTACACAATATTTTTAAAAAAATTTTCTAACACGGAGACAAGAGTAAACTAAATATTTAACGGAAATGATGAATAAATTTTGCTGTTACGCGTTAAAATAAATGTTTTCCCTGCTTACTTAAAACGTTTGCGGACCGTAGAGCATACTGTTTAAAATGAGAGCTTGCTCTTGAATGATCGGTCCGGATACTGATTCAACTCTGTATCTCGCTTGCTTAAACCATTCGAAGACAGCAACATCTAAAAGCACATCACTATTTTGCAACTATGTATGGATAAGCGAAACACATCACAAAACACTTCAGGGTCGGTCCACAATGAGAGCCATAAACTTCAAAGTTCGGACGTATGAGCGTATTTGAGGTCATACGGACGTTGTTGCCAACTATTTGAGCAGCTTAAACGTTTCGCATTTTTTATTTTCTCGCTGCCACCGTTGGTGATAACGCACGTATGGCGTCAGATGGTCAGATACGCATGTACGTTCGAACGTCGACATTTACGAATCTCGTTGTGGACCCATCCTCAAGTGGAAGCACACATTTTTGCGTAGCGCGTAATGCACGATGCATTCTGCTGTTTCATAACCAAAAACAGACGAACAAAAAGGTATTAAACATAAAATCACTTACTTTTATAAATATTAGATTGACTGTCCACGAAAAACACAGTTTTCACAACTCTCACCTTCACACTGACAGTTCGTGGGGTCAAGACGCTGCAGTGGGATTCCGATGTTTGAAGTCATCTCTATTTCTGCCATGTGAGATAGAAAACGAGGTGCGATCGAATTCGAAACGATGGTTGCGAGACCACTCTTTCTATCGTATGAGGAAGACAGAGAGTATCGTTTCGAATTCGATCGCACGAAATAATCCGATCGGTTTGATCGGCTAAAAGAATCGGAGCCCCACTTCTGGTTGACGCGATGCCACTATCGTGCTTATTCGCTATGCAAACGTGTGTGGTTCCCGCTTGAGAGTGCACTACGCAACGTGAGGCAACGTGACGCAGTTACCCAGCTAGGCCGTTAGCACATCCTCCCCTTTCGGCCCCGCGGCTCCTGTCACCCGAAACCGCGGCGCGGCGTCAATTCTCGGAATGCTCCAATCAAGGTGTTTGAAATAGAAGTTCGACTGTATTATTTGCGATATAGACTCTTTTATTTTGCCTTGATAACTTAACTAATTACAAAATTGAAACATCACATAAATTAAATAATAATTAATTTTCATAGAAGAAGTTTTGAAATACACAAAAAAAACTGTTCATTAATTCTGTTATTTGAGAAGTGATATTTCTAAAATATAATTTTGTATATTTTAGCTTCTGCAATCTGTACGTGGTGTTTTAATACGTGCAAATGATAATTTTTCATGATTTTGCGAACACATCACACATGAGCAAAAAATTATAATTAATTTTCATAAATTGAGGACAAAAATGACAAAAATATCCAAATCCGCAGTAGGCACAAGAGGTAAATTATTGTTAGAAAATATCAATCATATATTCAACTGCGTTTATTTATCATTTTATAATAAGGAGAAATAACCCTTATGCAATATATTATTTTATTTATTATAAATAAATATTATAAAAGAATCTCCGTCAATCAAGTTCGCAAAATTTTCTCTATTCGTCTTAAAAAAGCTGGATGACTAGCCAGAGCCTATTTTAAGTGTTACCATTATCTAATACTGGATATTATACCGATCACTACCTGTTAGTCTCAAAAATAAACTTAGGGCGGGGATGGTGAAGAAAGAAAACAAAACAAACAAAACAAACGCGAATCAGGATTGAAAATTTACAAAAACCGGAAGTGCGATTAGACTTTCAGAATATGATAAATGAACGAATAGATAAGACAATTTGGGAGGGGCTTATATTTGATAAATTTGTAAACGGCGCGTGGACTATGTTA
>CAKNWU010255465.1:0-12853 GCA_932072015.1 Andricus quercustozae | reverse complement strand
AGGTACTCAGCGTGTGCATGACATGCTCTGCACCTATCGCTCGGAACTTCTTGACATAAAATGCGGTCACGGTATGCTAAGGTGGAAATGACACCGTCCTGGCATGCGAAAATGAAACCCTCTGTACCTGAATTAAGCCCTGATGATCTGAGGAAAGCAAAAGTTTGCTCCTTCGACAAGGACTGTTTTTCTACATTTCTGTGAAAATTTCCGTGCATTTTCTTGTGGAGTAGCTCTTGATGGAATTTTTGAACTTCTGCTTACCCCTAGAGGCACGCTTACCCCTAGAGGCTCGCCGAAAGGGAAATAGCTTAATGATATATATATATATATATATATATATATATAATAGATGTATTATGTACTACATTTTTTAACCCTCAAACGGTACACTCCAACCCAGCATGCGTAAAAGGTACACTGGTCCGAATTGGTTTTTTTGCAATGTTAATAATAAATATTTTATATACTGAACATATAATAAGCATCTAGCATATATTACGCATATTTAAGATGTATATTAAATATAGAGGGGATAATTCGCTGCAGCTGTGTCTGCGTAATTGCCAACAAAATAAAAAAAAATCGGTGCGAATCCGCACCAGTGTACCGTTCGTGGGTTAAATAAACACATTTTTATACTGAAAATAATTTTTAACCTTTTTAAAATTATGCTTTTTTCAAGCAAAAAAAGATCTAGAAATTTTTCATTAATCACTTTTTGATGGTATGCGTAGTTTTTGTTCAACTCGTAAAAAATAATATTACAAATAAACAAATTAATTTTTTGGAAATACGACACAAAGTGCAATTAAATGTTAATTAAGACAATTTTTTTTTAATTATAAAAACCAAAACAATAAAAATACATTTGTTTCAATATCAATATATATATTATGTATTTTAATAATATAAATTTATTGAAATGATACATTTTTTCGGGTAGCTGAAAATAAAAATTCATACAAAATAAAGAACAAATGTAAACGTAAACATGAAAAATAAAATTTGTACCTTATTTTGCAATATGTGAATAAGCAGTCTGAGACCGACGTACAGAAATAAATATAATATACATTTGATATAATATAGTTGAACTCCATGTAGAAAAGTTCGCACTTTGAACTACATCGAGTGCGAAGCACGAGATACGTGATAAGAATGTGTTCGTTAAAGCCGAAGGAGCTTTAACAAAAGAAAATTCCTAATCATCAAGTGACAGTGCTCGATGCTTTAACCTTTCATTTTAAAAGGTTTTTTACGGATGTGCATAAAGTATAAAGACGAGCACGGAGTGCGAGTTAAATACATTATCGAACGCGTAGCGCAAGATAAACATATTATCGAGCGCGAAGCGCGAGATCCGACAGACGCGCCCCCCGGGTGTTCATAAAATAATGTTCTGTACAGTTTTCCAATATTTAAACTTTTGTGAAATCTTTTCTTTTATTTTAATTCATTTGTAATTTTCTACAATAGTTTACGTAAAATTAAAAGTGTTTGTATGACGTCAAACAACCAAATTGAAGAAATGTAAAATCCTGTAGTTTTTTGTAAAACCTTGCAGATTTATCCGACAATGTAAAAAAAATATTCATAAAAAATTATACAATAATTGTCATTGTAGGAACTTTTATTTTATTCTCATCAATAAGAAGGTTTTGATTTGATGAGAATAAAATCGTTTTTACGTCATTTACGTTGTCATCTGTAAACACGATAACTTTCGTCAGAATTACTAGGATGTAATGCGCATTTTGAATAAAAATTCAGAAAGTTGAAGCATTTAAAAATGTTTGAGACCATTGTTTTCAAGTTTTTAAATTTTTGTTTACGTTATTCGTAGTCCGCAGTAAGCCAACAAATGTATCATTATCACTTTTTTCGGCAAAACAAAAATTATTAGAGTTATAGGATTTACAAAATTTACCAAAGCAAACGAAAATGAAAAGTTTAAGTCAAATAACGCACGACATGGAAAAATCCAAGAAAAGAAAAACGTTGGTTTTTGAAATCCCTGACATATTATCGTAACAAATTTTTTTAATTTGTTTGAAAAATCGAAATTTCAAATTTGGATTGCACAAAAAATAATGAAAAATCCAAAATTCCATTTTGCGGTCTAACTATGCAAGATACGAAAAAATATAAATAGAAAAAATTGTGCTCTTAAAAAATATCTACAAATTTCTCGCAAGTCATTTTTTTATAGGACGCTTAGTTTTTGTTTTATTCTTAAAAAACAACGTAGAAAATAAAAATAATTAAATTTTTGGACAAACGACACAAGCTAATAAAAAAATAAGGAGACGAAAGTTCTTAACCCGAAAACGAGCTACAAATTTGTTATGAATCATTTTTTGATAGGAGGCGTAGTTCTTGTTTCAATTATAAAAAGAAGACAATGAAAATACGTATGTTTGAATACCAATGTGCATTATGAATTGTAATAATATCAATTGATCGAAATGAGGTTGGCAATATGGCGCCTTTGGGTGAACACGCGTTCGGTATCCACTCCGATTAACTACTAGCCTGACACATAAAAGTCAGTTCGGTAATCCTCTATTCGTTCTGGAGGTGTCTAGCTAGTGATATTACTCAGGATAAGTGAGTAACACAGAGTAAACAGAGTACACAGAGTAAACACCCAATGTAGCTATACAATATACATCGAGTAGTCCTCGCATCCTAACAGTGCCGTATCGAAAGCACCCTTTACCCTCACCGTGGACGAAATACTCACTGCCCTTCTGCAGTACATAAAGGATGACAACTCGGAAACCAAAGAAGACATGAAATCTCTCACAGAAGATGTAAGAATGCTCAAAAAAACATCCCAACAAATGAAAAGTGACTTCGATACCATGAAAATCGAAAACGACGCTATTGAAGTGGAAAACAACCTGCTTAAATCTAAGCAAGAAGAGCACATAATCTAATAGTCTATCACATCCATGATAACGATGATACCAATAATAAACTCACGAAGAAAATTATAGAAATTTACAGCAAAGCTGGGATAAAGGTGTCTACTCATTGCATAGAGGCTACGCATCGCCTAGGTAACTCTGCAGGCAAAATACCGGTTGAAATCATTTTCACCTCCGCTCAATGGAAACAACTCGCTTTGAACAATGTAAAAAAATTTACTGAGAACGAGCTGTCCATCAGTAGTGACAGAACCTGGAAGGAAAGGCTAGAAAGAAAATCCCTATAAAAATTTTAAATCAATTCTCTAAACTTGTGTATCTGACGAAAATAAGAGGAAATTCTCTTATAATGAACGAAGAGTCCCTAAATCGAGAGCAAATTGTGGACCTCCTTCATACCCAATCCGATTGCGATGAACTTAACCAAGCGGGGACATTTGCTAACTCCTTAAATACAGTAAAGAAAGACCCAGTGAAGAAAAGAGTAATCTCAAAAAGTGAATCTAGGTCCTCAACCACATCCATGGCCCTTTATTTATTATCTGGAACTCCAACTACTCCGCGAGCTAGCAACCGCCAAAAATCAAATAAAAAAACACCACCATAATAACTAGCGAGAGAGCCTCAACATCCTAGACGCAACCCCTAAGAATAGAAGAGTCGAATACAAAACCTTCAACGCCACAAACATTAACTTCACGAATACTCTTTTGAAACCTCCACGGATTCTCAAACCTCGGACACCTTGAACCTCACGTAAATGTCAACGACCTGATTTGTGTAAGTAAAACTTGGTTGGAAAGGCTCCCCACTAATCTACCTAACTGGATTCAAAACCTAGAATGTATATTTACAAACGCTGTTAGAAATCTTCCAGTAGGTAGGGCTCTGGACGGACTGGCCATAATCTTCAATCCAAAGGTCTACAAGATTAAACTTCTCAAAAAGTCCTCCAACTATCAGATATCGGAAGTAGTCTTGGGGAATGTAACCTTTTTGTTCACAAATATTTATATTAGACCTTTCATCGAAGTGGACGATGTCATGGAAAAACTAGAACCCTTTCTAGATGACTTCAATCATAATTATCCAGATTCCTTAATTATATTAGGAGGGGATTTTAACTGTCGAATAGAGGAAATGAATCCGTTAGACCCCTTATCTCTACCACCTAACAGTATGGCTGCCGCCTCACGTAGATCATTGGATGAAACGGTAAACAAGGGGGGAAACTCACTAATCAATTTCTTGGAGACTAACGACCTGTTTATTATAAACGGAGGATTTGAGAGTAATTCTCCCTCACATTTACACAACTTAGCACAAAGCGCTTATCAGCCATAGACCTGGTAACTTGCAACTTAGAAAATATAAATTTAATCGTTATTGCAGAAGTCCTCCTCATAACTACTTGCTCCTATCGCCTCCCGGTACTTGGTGAAATACAATATCCCTCTTTTTCGTACCCGCCTAAGATATTTAATTCAGAAAAGCCATTGCGATGGAGAAACTCTAAATCCACAGCATACGCGACAAACTAAAGTCTATATCCGACCCAAATTTTAATAACAAAACAATAGATGAAATGAATGATTTCTTGACAACTGCAATACAAATCATTACTCATGTGATACGTTTCTAAAATCGATATAAAACTGATAGGGACTGCGCTCCTTTATCTAGGAAAACAAGACAACACCAAAAAAGGTGTAAAAAATCAGGCTTCTCTAACAAAAACTCAAAAAATATTTTAAACTAAAAAAGCAATACAAAGAGCTCGTAAAGAAGAAATAAATTGCGTTCGAAACAAATAACATAAGTACGTCAGCAACCTCAAAGAATTCACCCCAATTTTCGAAAACCGTTAATAAATTTAGAAACCGTTCAATAAGAAGAAACCTAGTAAGAACCCGGGAATGGGAGGAATTCTTCGATAGCTACTATCCAAAGAGAGACAAGCCAGCTCTTCATTTTGTGTATGTAAGATACCCCTTCCTGGACTCTAAAAATACTGAGGAAGAAATCCTAATCAGCTTAATAAAGTGTAAAAAAACAAAGCTCCAGGCCCTGACGAAATCCAAAGTGAGTTTTATAAAAACCCTCCTCGTAACTTTCTTTTATACTTGAAAGAATTTTTTAATAGAATTCTGAATCAAGAAATAGTCCCTCATCTCTGGACCAAATCTGAACTTATCATGATTCATAAAAAAGGGGACAAGAAGGACTACAGACGCATTTCCCTCACAAACTCACTATCCAAAATCTTCACTCATATCCTTAATAATACATTAATATCCTGGGCTGAAAACTCTAAAAAATATTCCTGAATTTTAAGCATGGTTCCGCAGAGGCCGTAGCTGCGTGAAACGCATTTTTACCCTAAACTCTATCCTCCAAATTTAACTGCAAGAAACAGGAGGAAAATTATATGCATGCTTTGTAGATTTTAGGGAAGCATTCGACTCCGTAACTAACAGAATCCTGTGGCATAAATGATTCCAAATTGTTTTAAGTGGTAAGCTGATCAGCGTGTATTACAAGGAGAAATTTTAAGCCCACTATCATTGATCTTCCTCTTGAATGACGCAGAAGAGTATTTCCTGTCACAAGGAGCGAGAAGAATCTCTATGTCACACGAAATAGAACTTTATTTACAAGCGTACGGCGACGACATCGTGCTCCTCTCAGAGTCCCTCGCAGACTTGTGAACAAAATCGATTTCGCTTGAAAAACACTGTAAAGAAAAGTCCTTAAAAGTAGATGAAAACAACACACAAATTATGATTTTTCAAAAAAGCGGGACAAAAAAAGCATCATAAATTTTATTTCGCGAACCACATACTGCTATAGGCGGAAGAGTACGAATACCTCGGAACCCCATTCTCCTTATCGGGCGTGTTCTTTACAGCTGCACAAACCTTGATCGGTAAGGAAAAGGTGGCGGTGGGTTCTGTACTCAGGGTTCTGCAATTCATAAAAATTTAGGCTTGGCACGCTAGGGTGGCCTTATTTCGACCGCTTTCTCTAAGCGTTTTATTCTATGCAATCGAAATATGGAGAATGAGATAATTAAGTGAGATTGAAAGAGTACATACTCTATATTACGAAAGAATACTGGGCTTCTCCATATCCAACCACAATTCCGCACTGAGGATGGTGATCGGAGGTTCTCCCCTCGCCTGCCAGACTTTTCATGCTGCTCTAAATCTATTGGAGAGGATTTTGTAAATGCCAGATAATAGGTTGCCTAAGATCTGTTTTAACAAGCATACAAAACTAACAGCAACCAACAGCTCGAACCCGAAATACAACTGGTATCTTCAAATCGGAGAATGTTTTCATGAGATTGTATTGCGGAATTTTCTCGAGAATATTAACCTCGTAGCTTTACAATAAAATAAAAATAAAATACTTCAACTATTTGAAACCGGTGTAAAGATCGGTACTTTGATCGGCTGAGGCTAACCTCATGTTTACAGGTACGAGTACAACCCCATATCCCTCTGCGAGTGGGAATTCAGCCATATCTGGAAATTAGGCTTTCAATAAAAATGACAAGTATCTATGCACAGATAAGGCTGTTTCCTGCCCGCGAAGGAAGAATTTTAGTAAACTGCTCTGCACACAAAATAAATCCTTTTGAAATGTGTGGCATGTGCAACTACAACGAAAAAAAGGGCATGTATCATTTTTTGGCAAAATTCTCAGCATATGAACACTTAAAAATACAATATTTGCAGCCAAACGAATATGATTCAAATTAGTATCTCTTGTTAAACTCATCGTATGCCCTCAATATCAAGGCCCTTTACCTCTATACTATAAATTTCCCTAGAATGCGTGACTTATGTACTCTATATGTTAGATTTAAGTATTTGTTAACCCGAATCCGCCCAAAAAAATTTTTTTTCCACAAACAAAAACTGATAAATCTTTACCTAATTTTAGGAATGTATCAAGTTTTGAATCAATTCTAAAATTTGTTGTAATATTAAAATCATTTAAAATGCTTTTAATTTAAAAAGTTAACTTTCCATGATAAGAAATGGACATTCTTGGTTTAAAAATTAAATTCCTAGCTATATTTATATTATTTTGGTTAGATACAGAATCTTTAATTGTTTTCATTTTATTATTAATATGAAGCCTCGGTGGCTCAGACGATAGCGCGTCAGACTTCCATGCAGGAGGTCTGGGGTTCGATCCCTGAGCCGGGTATACCAATGGAAATTTTTCTATGTACTTCTACCGGGGCTCCGGTGGTTCGGAACCCACCTTAAACTGTAGGTCCCCTTAGAAAAAGCTGGTGCCTTACCAAGGATGAATGGGCTCTTTCGAGGGTCTAACCTTGGGGATCGAAGTCGATTTCGAGAAGACTTGAAAATGAGGCAGCGATCTCTTTGCGCTTGAGGCTCGTACGGGGGACTCTTGCACTCGAGGCTCCTACGGGGGACTCCTGGTCGCTGGCCAATTTCGAGTAATGAACACACGCACATACACTTACATAACACACCAGAACAGTGCTTCGAATCTGTGCATCTAACTGATGACCTCAGAGGGAGCGCTCTGTCCACCCTAGTCTGGCTGTATCCCCTCACCTGCGGCCTTCTAGGGAGGCTGCCGAAAGGCAGAGTGGATGAGGCTCCCTTTGCCTGATCAACAAAGAAGGACGTCATTTACTGTGCGGTAGATACGCCTGGCACCTGAGAGGAATAATTTCAGAATGTTGGTAACAACGAAACCCACCGAGATCCAAAAACACTCGGCGAAGATGGACGGATTCGGAGTACTGCCTTGAGAATAAACACGGGTGTGGCACAATAGGCTTCATAGCTTGAGCGCCAGGGGGCACCACACGGGGACCCCAGCCCACATTACAACTAACTAACTGTTATTAATATGTGTTTCAATAAATTCAATTGGATAATTATTTAGATAAAGAATTTTTTTTATAAATTCAACATTTGACTTGTAAAATGATTCATGGGGTAATTTAAGAGCTGTATCGATCAACTTTTTAACTATAGAAACTTTATGTTCTATTGGATGGTTAGAGAAAAAATTTAAGTATCTACCAGAATGAGTATCTTTACGATACCAATCTGTAATAATATTACCTGAGTTAGTTTCTATAACCATAACATTCAAAAAAGGAATATAATTATTGCTTTCAATTTCGTATGTGTAAATTTAAGTCGTGGATGATAAGAGTTAAATTCATTTATAACATAAAGTAGTTTATCTTTCGGTAGAAAAATAAAATATGTTTATAACATTTGATTCTAAATATTGCATAACTAAATCAGCTAGGATTGGAGAAATGGGAGAACCCATAGGTGTACCGCATATTTGTCTATAATAACTGTTATTAAATTTAAATACTGTTTTTTCCATTCAGAATTTTATTGCTTCTTCAAATTTATCAAGAGGTAAATCTTTGTAGTTTTTTATATTAATCCAGCGACATAAAATGCTATTAATTACTAAATCAATTGGAACATTAGTAAATAAAGAAGACACATCAAGAGAAGCCATGATATGATCATGTGGAATTGTTTTCTTAATTATTATATCTTTAAATTCAAAACAATTTTTTACTTGAGATTTTGGAACTATTAGAGCTTTTTTAAGAATGCTATTAAAAATATTAGCCATTTTATATGTCGGTGAATTTATTATTGAAACTACAGGTCGAAGTGGACAATTAGGTTTGTGAACTTTAGGTAACCCATAAATTCTAGGAATGTTAGTATCATGAAACAAAATATCTTTACGTAATATAGCTTCACATAAATAACCTTTAATTCGCCAAGAATTTAACAGTTTGAATGTTTCATTTTTTACTTCTTTCTCTGGGTTTTCATTTAGTTTTTCATATGTTTTAGTATCATTTAATAATTCTTGCATTTTTACATATGATTCCTTGTTAACAATAACAATAATATTACTTTTATCTGAATTAGTAGTTAATAATTGTTTATTGGAATTGATAAATGTTTGTGTTTTTTTAATATGTTGTGCTAAGACTCTATCAACATGAGTAATTTTATTATTCTGTAAAAATTGATATGATGTATTAATCATTCTATGTCTTAACAAATCACGATCTTCAGTATTTTTAATCAAACCAATATTTGACTCTATATCTTTAACAATGTCTAAAATTATTTTTCGTTTCTTTGTTAAAAAAGATGAACTAAATTTGTTTCCTAATCTTAAAATATCATTAACTTTATCTGGAATAACAACATTACTAAAATTTATAATCCAAGAATCTTTATAATGCAAATTAATTGTATCTTTATGTTTGTTTATATTTATAGGTACATGAACATTACTATTAACTTTTAAATTTTGAAGCTTTTTTCCAGTCTTTGTTTATCTTTTGAATTTTTTACTGTGCTATTCAATTGATTTTCTAAAATGTTAGTGTATATAAAGTTAGGTAATGCATTTCGTAATTGTATTTTAACATGATTAAAATTTTGTTTTACATAATCTAAATGGATGTTCAAGTCTTTGATTTCATCATTAAGTAAACGACGTTCTAAAGAATCTGCCATGAAATTAACATGGTTTTTTGCACTGTGACTAAAAAATTGTAAATTTCTTACATTCTTAGTAGCATTTGTAATATTCTTTGATAATAAATTATGAGTGCGGCAATTAACAAGAAATTATTCTCTAGTTTTGGCATTTTAAGTCGATGGATTAATATAAAAAACTACACAGATTTACCTCTTGATAAATTTGAAGGAGGAATAAAACTCTTAATGGAAAAAACAGTATTTAAATTTAATAACAGTTATTATAGACAAATATTTGGTACACCTATGGGTTCTCCCACTTCTCCAATCCTAGCTGATTTAGTTATGCAAGATTTAGAATCAAATGTTATAAAAAATTCAGATTTTTCTTTACACACATATTTTTGATATGTAGATGATACTTTTATTATTCTACCGAACGATAAACTACTTTATGTTATAAATCAATTTAACTCTTATCATCCACGACTTAAATTTACACACGAAATTGAAAGCAATAATTCTATTCCTTTTTTGAATGTTATGGTTATAAAAACTAACTCAGGTAATATTATTACAGATTGGTATCGTAAAGATACTTATTCTGGTAGATACACGGAGAAAAATGGATGTTTGAACGTAGATGTTCAAAGGGTAAGATAGTAGCGCCTAACATGCAAATAGTAATGCTGATCATCTACTATCTTTGTGAGATGTTAGGCGCGAAAATATTTTTATGTTAAACTTAAACACATGCAGATGTTAAACTCGTCCGAGCGCATGCGCATTGCACATTGATATTTCGAATTTCGCGACTTACGCCGCCACATGTTGCCCGTTGCTTGTTCGACGTTTGAAGAGTTCTGAATTTTTCCTCTCAGCGCTATATGTATGATGTTTTAATATTTTTATGGTGAAAGTTTGCGTTGTGCGTGTGCTATGGTGATTTGTTCTTGCGGCAATGTAAGTATTTTTTCCTTTTCTGTCTACACTTATGAAAAGCATCAGATGTTACTGATAGTATGAGAGCTTAGGTTTTAGTTCCTGAATTAATTGTTTCATCACTTTTATAAAAGTATTGTTTATATAAATTTACTCCTTAATTCAATAAGAATGTTTGTTTAATGAAGGACCACTGACTTTCGGTGCACCTGGCCGTCCTTTTTCATAACTTTAACCTCAAAATTACGTATGCAATTTATGATATTCTACTTTTCTATCCTCACTGAATTTTATTATAGTATATTTAATAGGAAAAAAACTACTTTAGTTGGCTTTGGAATATTTTCTTGCAAACCAAATTTGATTCATTAAAGTTTAAACTTGTCCGTCAATTATACCTACTATAGACTCCTGAGGTTAGGTTAGCTCAGTCCGCTCAGTCCTGACATACTACAGCATCTTGGATGTCTCTTCTGCCGTCTCAAATTCAAAAGTTATGTCTGCACTTTCGATGAGTGAGAGAGACCTGCCACTTTACCAAACTTAAGAAAAAAAATCATAGACGCCTTCCTTGCTGTTTAGACTTATTAACAAAAATTATGCAGGATGATGTATAAAATACACGGTCATAAAAACAAACGTCAAGGGCATTTGTGATTTTTTTTCTAAAGTTTGCTAAAGTGACAGGTGACTCATCCAAAATACAGATACAACTTTTGAATTTGGGACCGTAGAATTAGAAAGATTAACAGATTATATAAATTTGTCAATCTTGCCTCAGACTTTTGCTTTGTATTTTCAGTAAAAAAATTGACGATTTTGTGAAAAGTACTTTGCTCAGTTGGAGTTGCGATGAGTCTATTCTCAAGACGTTTGAAGGTAAGAATTTACAGGTATGATCGAGGATATGATGAAGACGTTCTGATTTTCTTTAGTTTTATTTCGTTATTTTTGAATTTTAGATAATTATTTTGATAAGGAAGCTTTCTTTTTATTGGATGACGAAGAAATTCGTCGTTTAATACCAAAAAGTGGACCGATATTAAAATTTTTGAACAATTTTCACCAGTTGCAATTGGTATGAAAAATGTTTATACTTTGTACTTCGACTATAATATTCAGTATTCTAAATATCAAGTTAATTTTTTTATACACTATAAAAAACGCAATAAGGAGTTTTTTTTGTGATGAATAATAAATTATATTACGGGCGAACGAAATTAAAAAGACATACGTAATTAATCAATAATTGTTATTCTAGAGTAAAAACTCAGTCACAAATTTGTACAGTCCACTTGTCGTTGGAACAAAAGAATTTCAAAAAGGCGAATTACCCGAAGAATTTATTGAGGATGCTTCGGTTGTGTTTAATCCTTCACGATATGAATTGCAGGAAGCACATAGAAAATACTGCACAACAAAAGAATACTAGTAATGAAAACCTATTTCAAAGTTTGCTCTTTCCAAGAGTAAGTTTTAATTAATATTATTTTTATTTTATTTTCAAATATTTCATTTTACTTCCATTTGATTTTGGACTTTCAATAATTTGTAGGGTGTAAAAGAACACCTAAAATCGACTATTGATGGGAGAAAAGCGCTTAAAATTGGGGCTGAATTGAATAAAACTTCAAGAACGCTTTTAGTGCGGTGTGTCGTTGAGTACTTGTTTCAAAATTTTGCCTCGCAGAAAAATACGTACGTTCAATAGTATATTTATTAAGAAATATATATTTTACAATTAAATTCAAATCTCTTTACTAAAAAGGTTAATTTTGTAGGATCGCAAAAGAAATTTTCATTCAAGCCGCGAAAGAAATTGTTTTAGCATATCCCAATGATCGTGAAGGAGTTTATTTTCTAGTTGGAAAACCAAAAACTAAATATGCACCCAAAACTTTGAATCGTGGAAAATTATGGGGCAGATACTGCAACACAAAAAGGTTTTTAGATAATCAAGCTGAAAAGAAAGATGAAGTGGAAGACGAATGTATTGAGCAGAGTATGTATTCAAAATATATAGATAATTTTTACTTACAAAGCTAATATTTAATTTTTGTGAAAAATAAATATTCTTTCAGCACACACTACAGACCAAACAACACAGCAGGCTGGATCAGAATCTCGTGCAGCCTTACAATATGTAAAGAATAATGTGGATGCAACAAAAACCCTTCAAGAAAATTGGAATATATGTCGTTCAGAACGAGGAAAATTCCTAAACGATCACACAATTTTCGAATATCTAACCGAATTCCCTGTTTTGCGTACACAGTTTAGATTTGAACTGTTGTTAGGAGATTTTAACTTCGTCTACAACTCAGAAAAGGATGCTTTCTATGTGGCATGGGAGTATTTATCACATGCTATAGTTCTCAGTGGGATTTCAAGAGGCGATCTTTCTGAAGGTCTAATAAATAATCCGAATGGTAAGAAAAGCAAAGAATGATT